>JAOBBB020277606.1:0-10939 GCA_025331005.2 Zoanthus gigantus | reverse complement strand
CCTTGTCATGCACGGTAGATCTTTTATTAAAGCGGGCTGTGAGGTGACTTGGGGCCAAGCCCTTTACGCACTTAAAAAAACAATTAGACCTTTCGTCCTCATGGACTTCGAGTTTGAATAGCCCATTCGGCCTACGGCCTCATGGGCTATTGACTCGTAGTCTATTCGTCCTCGATGTCTAATTGTTAAATATATATAGCCTTGGCTCCTAGGTGAAGCATAGCTCATCCACAGTTTTCTTCCACTGTTCTCTGTCCTGAGCTTGACGTTAAATTTGGGTCCATCGCAGACCTATTTGTCGCAGTTTTCTTCGGCTGATTTTCTCCAGTTGTTTTTTGGTCTCCCACGGTTTCTCTTTCCTTGAGGATTCCAGAAAAGTGCCAGTTTAGTTACGCTATTGTGTGGTTTTCTTAGCGTGTGGCCGATCCATTTCCACTTCTTTCTTCTTTGAAAAGAAAGAGTTATTGGTAGAGCTGTTGTTTTTGCTTCTACTCTTAGTTGTAAGAAAGTGAAATACTTGTGATAACTACTTTCCGCCAAGTTTCATTAAAGGGGCTATGCCACGACGATTTTGTTGTTTTTGGTGATTTTTCGCTAAAATCGCTAGTGGTTTTTCTTATGCACAAAATGTTCTTGATAAACGGTGAGGTGAATATCTACTGATATGTTTTAAAAAAGTGCGACGCATAATAAGTTTTTTTAGTATTTTTGTTGAGATAACATCAAAACATGGAAACTTTAGCCTAAATTTTTTCAAGTTTCAATCCATTTCTATCCTTGCCATCCGTAGCAACAAATGAGAGGAAATAAAATAAATGTCATAATATAGTCTTAAATAACAAACATGGACCATTATTTTTGGAATTCAGTTGAAGGCAAGACATATTTGGGATTTTTAAAAAATGCCAAAATAGCGTGACATAGCCCTTTTAATTCTTAAGTAAGTGCAACGTGTGTAGTGTGCCAAGCATTTTGGAAACTAGCCAACTACAGGGCTTCCTTTTCGATTGTTGTTAACTTCAAAATCTGTTTGCCTCTTTCTGCTTGTCATCCAGCTTTAGTTTTACAGGGTAGCTTCTTGTTTCTTTTTTCTAATGAAATCGGCTGTTTAAAGCGAGTTCCTATTTATGTCCCTAGAAGTCCATTTCAAAAAGAGCAAAGCGCATGCTATGGAAGGCGCCACATAAGCGCCCGCGATCTAAAATGACTTTGAACATCTGTGGCTGCAACGTCAAATTTCTGTGTTGCCAGAATCTGCAGGATACGAAATGTTGTCAAAAATTGAGTTCTGTCTTCCTCGAATAATTTCACGATAAAAATATCAGTGAAGTTAAGAATAAACACATGTTTTGATGTATAGGGAAATCCTGGACTTTATAATTGCGAGAACGCATAAAAATGTCGATTTCGAGCGTATATATATATATATAGAAACATATAAAAAAAGCTCGATGTCATCGTATTTTAGGGTCTTTTGGAAGGAAGCCTCTCTTTCATGTTTTCGCAAGCCAGTTTAAAGACTCGGAGTCCTGGGTACTGTCGGGCTAAAGAGCGACATCCCGTGAGAGACCCGTAGCTTGATGCCATCGCATTTCAGGGTCTTTTGGAAGGAAGCCTCGCTTTCATGTTATTTTTGGAGTGAAGGCGATATCGTAAGAAAAACTGTAGTAATTTCGAAAACTCCAATTAGCTAGAATGCAAACTCGGCTCTTTTTTTATGTGGTTACTTTATTCAGTCAATTCTTAACAAAATAGGAATTCCTCGAATGCACTTGCCTAATCTTTGATTACATGTTTTATGTGTGGTCAAACATCATACATTGTTGGACGCAGCATGTTTGACTCATTTGAACAGCACAATGAAACATGTTGGACGGTGCTGGACGATGTTGGATGAAGTTTGACTTTGTTCAAACTTTTAATCCAATATCGCCTAACATTTTCGCTCGCGTGATCAATAACACGCCATAATTTCGTGCATGGTACCGAAATCCAACATTGTTGGATAATGTTGGATTCGTTTGAACACTCCAGAATCCAACAGAATCCAGCACTGATCAAAGACCGTCCAACACCACCTAACAATGTTGGATCATGTTTGACCAACATGTCTGATCCGTTTGAACGGGCCGTAATATTTGTCCCAGCCTCGTCTAGTTGTGCTATTAGCTGGGACAATTAACTTAATATTTAAATTATGTGTAAAAGCTGTGTGAAAGTTCAATAAAGCTGAAGTTAAAGTTCAAGCTTTTTAAAGTTAAAGTTCTTTAGGGTTCATGACTTTTTTTCAGTCTATTTTTCATTCATGCGTTGAAATTTGTTTTCAATGTAACGTCTTTAAGTTTGACCCGACAAAACTAAAAATAGTATCTTCTAAAGAATGTCTATCAATTTAGTTGCATTTTCTTTTCTATTTATTTTTTATCTTTACTGTAGATGCAGAATGACTTTGACAGGAAGTACAAAGAAGTTGAGGCCAAGTACGAAGAAGAAATGGTAATAAATAATATACTGATCTGAAATAAGAATCGTTAAACTTATTTTGGAAACTAAGGCATTAGATTTTTCATTTTTTGAAAAAGTGTAATGACACGGATTTCCTGATTCATCAGTTTCGATTTAACTTGACACATAAGAAATATGAAAGCCTCAGTAATGTGTTAATGTATTCAGTAATTTTAGCTCTTTACCAAACTATCGTTTTTACATGACATACCAATCATCTAAGAAACTTACTTAATATAACTAACAGCTAACTGCTGGAGGAATAATCACAAGTGTATGTAGCACTTTCGAACTAGTACTTTGTACTCGCTGCTAAAAGTTGGCATTGAGGTCACTTGGGTAAAGGGATTATCCCTTAAATCTATCATTAATAATGGTGAGCTTCCATTTTAGTATGTATGTATGTATGTATGTATGTATGTATATATACAAGTTCTCCACACGGGGCTTTTCAGAACCTGTTTACAAGTATATACAGGGTCAGACAGTTGAGGGACTTAGAAAGTCCGCGAGAGTGGCTCACATATTAAGGCACAACTGGCAGCTGATAAGAAGTGCCCTCAGTGCTAGGAACAGAGACAGACCACAACACCGGGATCAATACCCTACTCTTTGCGAGAAGTGTGTGGGTTCTTTTAAGTCCCTCAATAGAAGGATCGAGAGACTGGACCTACAGTTTAACGTTCTTATCCGAGAAGTTGTGAAGGTCTAACCATTTGCAGATGTTATAACAAAGGCAGCACCTTCTCCTCAATTATTTTAAGACCCTGAGTGGTGGTCCGGCCGGGAATCGAACTCGAGCCTCCCGCACAGCAGACTGGCGCCTTACCAACTAGGCTTACCAGGCGTCTGTTTCACAACGATGTATAACTTATAAATTTCTCAAATTGTTTCTATCGAAACACCGACGCAGCATCCGATTTATAACAAAGTTTAATGCTGAGCCACAAATTTACAATAATGTTGTATGAGCAAGCCTTGTCTATCTGATTTCTGATTCTCTACATTTTCAACTTTGTTTGGATTTCTTGTTGAAATATCAGCAATCTCTAAATCTTCCTCGATCTTCTTGTAAACACGTGCTCAAAAGGTGAAATAAAATACGAACTAATGTTCGTTTCTTCACCAACAGCTCATAAGAACACATTAACAGAAGGAGGTTTGCTAGGTGACAGCTTTCCTGTCAATGTACCTCAATGATATGTTTGACCTTTGTACGATTCCAGCCTGTTACAACCAATCACAACAATAATAAACTAACCAATCACAACAATAATAAACTAACCAATCACAACAATAACCAACTAACCAATCAACTCACCCTTTCATAGTTGAAGTTGACCAGAACTGAAGAAAAAGGTCCATATATTCTGCCATTCGCCTGCGGAAAAACAAAGGCATTGCTATCAGTCCGAAACACATGGTTTATAGTTCAATTAAACTCGAAAATTGAAGAAACAATGAATACGAAAATCTACAAAACTACACCTCAAAGGGTTTTGGAATTAGACGGCTGTACCTCGTCAAAGTAGGAAGAGCTATGAAAAGACACAAACGCTTGTTTCTTGGTACTCTTTAATAATAATAAAAAACAAATAATTTTTTTGTCGTCAATTGCGAAGGAAGTGGTTCCATATTCTTCCTAGCCAGAGGCTAATGTTTAATCACTCGATGGCTCAGATCTTGCTGTGAAAGTCGAATGCCCGGTAAAACTTCAGTTTTCCGGAATGTTAGGGTCAACATTTGATTTCATGAAAGGTGTTTTTCATTTGCAAAGATCCAAAGCATCATGGTTAAGTAAACCACAGGTTATCCAGATGCTACAGGGGCACAGCACTTGACACCATATTTGCAAGTTTGACTCCACAAATTGCCCTGAACAGCCACATGTCCACACCGGTCCGAAATTCACTCTTTCAGTCAATCTTGCAGCAGTACAACGGCACTGATAGAATACAAGTCCTATCTTTCTTTGCCCTTTGCCTAAAAGGCAGTCCACTCCGAAATATCAAAACTCCACAAATATCCCTGTTCATCTACATTTTCACACTCCAAAATTCATGCTCTAAAACATTCAGTCAGTTGGAAAGTTTTGAAGCAGTACAATGGGAATAATAGAACATATGTCCTATCTTTCTTTGCCCTTTCTCTAAATGAAAACCACCTCTAAATTCCAAAACTCCACAAACTGCCTGATAATCTGCATTTTCATACTCCAAAATTCACTAAATCCTTCAGTCAGTTGGGAAGCCAAAACATCACTCTTCTTCTAATTACAATAACTCTAGCACCAGCAACACCACCTTAAGCCCCTTACATGTCACCAGAGTAGCCATCAATTTTCTCCAAAACTTTAGTTCAACCCTTTCTGTAGGTTGTAACCTTGACCCTAAACTAACAGAAATATCCCTGACTGACAAAAGCCTCTTTCCCCAGGATAGGTCTGTGCGGTTCCCTGGCTGACTAAGGTGATTAAGTATTAAGGAGTACCCCTTTTCCTCAGAGCATTCCACACCACTTCTACTGAGACCCGTTTCATGTTCAACAAAAAGAAGTGAAACAACTTTTACCACTATATCTTTAACTTCTTCTGCAACCGCCACACCACAAAACTTGCACCAATTACCCCCTACATAAAAAACATGCTGCCTCTTGTCAACTTCACCAGTATCAAAAATCTTAAACAGTGTACTAACAATCTGGTATACCTAAAACAACTGGTAAATTCACAGGAACATCTTTTCCTTTAAATATATTTATAGGGACAAATGAGTATAACAATCAGTCTTTTGGTACATTTTCTTCCAACAAGACACAAGTTATGATATTCACTAGAGATCTAACAAAACTGCATCACCTGCTTTTAAGCTACACAGCTTAATTTATGGCCTTACGCATCCCCTTCCCTGCGGCCCAAATTAATTCTTCCCTTCAACTTCTACTAATTACACCAACTCTCTCCTTTAGATCAACCATTCCCGAGCAAATAAAAACCACTGTCAACCACTATGGTCTTTTTCCACCAAACCACCTGTAAACAATATTCACCAACAAGGTGCCTTGTAGAAGTTTCCAAAACATCACTAGACTTTCTGGTTAGGGATCCAACATTTCACGTAGAAAACCAAAATGGATCTGTTCATTTGGCATTCATTGTTTAGAAGCACATTAAAAAGGTTTACTAGTATGACTGATAACGCTAGTTTAAATTCTACAAAAAAATGGGCCTCTCCTAAAACAATGTTTTAATGTTGTGATAAATAATAATAAAAATTATATTATTATATTATGTTGCGATAAATAATAATATAAATTATATTATTATATTATGTTGAGATAAATAATAATATAAATTATATTTTTATATTATGTTGTGATAAATAGCCAAAATGGTCAAAACGTATTCATTTCATTTTGTATAAATAAAAAATATGTTCAAAAGGCCTGTCTAAAACTTTGATCACAGCAAAATAACTCCAGTTCTTTAATTGAAAACTGTAATTAGTCTCACCTGCGAATGACACTAGATTTTGACGAGAAGTTTTGTGTTATGATGGGGGCAAGTCGATGAGCATGCGTGTTCTGTGGGATAGATAAAGAATATTGGTCAATAACAAACCGGAAACTTTGACACACAATACAATTTTGTTTTTGTTTTTGTTTTTCGTTTTCTCGCCTGTCTTTTAAAAATCACTAACGATACGTAAATATTTGAACCGTAAAGGAAAAGTAATGTTAGTCCCTATACCCTTCTTTGACCATTGCAAACCCTGACTTCTGATTGGTAATTCATTTTAAAGTGGGTAAGAAGATGATTTACTATGACGTCTTTAGCCCGTTCTTAACCGCTGGAAATCCTGGCTTCTGAGTGGCTAAGTCAATTTTCTGTGGGTAACCAGAATTATTTACTTTAACGTCTTTCGGACGTTTCTGATCATTGGAAATCCTGGCTTCTGACTGGCTAATTCAATTTTTGGTGCCGGGGTAACCAGAATTATTTACTGGGACGTCTTTAGGAGGTTTTTGACCGTTTGGAAAACCTGGCTTTTGATTGGCTACTTCATTCATTGGTTGGTAAACAGACTTATTTACTATGCCGTATTTAGGACGTTTTGGACCGTTGGGAATCCTAGATTCTGATTGGCTATTTCAATGTTTGGTGGGTAACCAGAGCAGGTCATGACTACGTCTTCCTCATGTTTCAATTTCTTCCTTCTCATCCTCCTCCTACTCAATTTTAACTTCCTTCTCTTCCCCTAGATTATATCTAGACATTAAAATTGAGATGTAATATTTGTGATGCCTGGATTTCCAACGGTCAAAGGTGGGGTACAGGGACCAAAAATAACAATTAGGATTAGACAGGAGTGACTTAAACGTTATTAGTTTTCAACACTTAGTACATTAACCGTTCAATCAAATAAAACCTACTGTAAGCGCCGAGGTTGCTTGCTATCTGAAGATCTCTCAAGAACGAATCTAACGCACCTTTATAATAATTCGAATACAAGCATCTCCACACGTAGCCATAATCTGTTGAAGAATACATATTTCAAGTTACGAACACCTTTAATTCTTTACAACGTTTTCCACAATCAAAAAGAACTTAAAAACACATAAAACAAAATTATAATTTAACAAACATGCTATGTGGCTATGATTAAAAAAAACCCTTAACAAACCAATTATTATCGAAACAACAACTACAACTACAACTACTAATTCTACTACTACTGCTACTACTACTACTACTACTACTACTACTACTACTATTGCAACTACTATTAAAACTACTACAACTACAACTACTAGAACTACAACTACAACTACAACTACTAGTACAGCTACAGCTACTGCTACTGCAACTGCTACTACTAATGATAAAAAGTAACATAGAGTGGTAAAAACTTTCCTTCGTATGATTTAAAAGGAATCCTCACCTTTGCACTGTTAGGAATCAAATTCACCAGGGTTGGGAAAACAGCTTCGGCCGTGTGATCAAACTGGTTTTTTAACTTGGAGGAGAGAAATCTGCAACCACAAAAACATAATAAACCTACTACTTCTAAAGCTAACCAACTCGATTAATCACAAACTCTAAGTTACTGCTTATCACCATGATTAAGCGGAACATCTTCTTCAACAGAAAACATTTCGATGAGCAATACCAAAATATAATTCAATTTGTTGCCATCATCATCCCAAAATTAAAACTCTAATTTAAGGTATTATTACTTACGCAATGGTAATACAGGCTTCCCTCACTACTGTTGACCTCAGATCTTTTGCCTGGAAATAGAAAAACGCAAGTTCAAACACTCTGCATTACACACGTTGTATACTAAAGTTACGAACAGTAATCGCGGTTATGTACGCAATTTAAGCAACAGCGAAAAAGAAACAGTGGCCTCTGATATTTGATCTCTTACCAACTGAACTATGAAACTACCACTGGGAGGTCAACGTGTACAACGTAAGATATGTAAGAATAACTTGCTGGATTTGGATATCATAATGTTCTCCAGTACAGTTGGTAGGAAATAAGGGCAAAACAACAAATTATTTCGCAAACAAATCAGTGTATGAAAAGAAATAAATTCGACGAAAACTCCAACACTAACCGAAAGTTTGAAAGCTCCCTCCATTAATTTCAGCTGAGTAAGGAAGTTATCATGCTCCAAGGCGCCAGCAAGAACCAAACCACGCACCTTGCGTAACTGGAGAGGAAGTGTATCACGTAGTTATGATCTCTATTACATTCAAAGTAACATCATTATCACGAAAATCTCTTGTTGTATATGAGGCAACCAAGAATGATTTTTAGTCGTCCTTCAAAAATTGAATTCGACCTAAAACATGAGCTCTACCGTGTTTACAAAAAACATTCAGTAAATGTATTGAATATAATTTTGTCTAGACTGTAGACGGACCGTCTCCTTTGCCGTAAAAATGTAGGCGAAATCTACAAGCACCTGAGTTAAGCATTTTCTGACCAAAATAATTTACAAATTCCATATGATTTTAAAATCAAGTCTTGCTTCATTCAAGTACAGATTTCTTTACACTAAATACTATATAAGAAAATACGAGTGTTTTTAGCTATACTAGTAAAGACTTGTTCCCTTGGCAATTTAAAGAGAAAATAAATAGTCTTGCACTGACGATATCTCGTTTACAGTTTAGACTTGCTGTTTAAGTGGCCTACATTTATCGAGAAAAACGATTTAACATTTTGCTGCTAACAGCAAATGAAATAAACTTTAATTGATTTCCGAAATGATAAAAGCACCTAGAATACATCAGGTTGGTTTAATCTACGACAGTGGAAAATCGAATCGAATGCGATAACGCTTACGGTAATGTCAGTTTGGAGTGAAATTCACATCAATGAAACGCAGATTCATTTCTGAAAATCTTTGTAAAACCAAACACGCAGAAACTATGATTTTAGTCGTCCAAGGGACGTCTAAACTATTATTCTTGGTTGCCCCACAAAGATTCCAGACGACCGTAAAAGTCGAGCACTGAGCAACAGCATATCACCAACATTATACCATAAGCATAAACTTCATCATCGCCGCCATTTATCAACATCACTAAAATTACCAGAATCATAAACTAAGCTAAATCCTTTACAAACCAACTTGCCCAGGGAGCCAGCGATTATCGCTGGTTTCTATACGGGTCACTAACAGGTTTCAATTAATATTTTGGAGTTATGGCTAAAACATTTAAGTGGAAGCAAAAAAAGTTGTCATTAAGAATAGCCACGGCTAATACGTTGACACACAGAGCGATAGGTTAGCTCCCAACAGAAGCTGGTATTCATTTACCAACCTCGTAAGGATGGAAAGCTGAAAGACCTTTAGAAGAAAAGGACACACAAACGTAGAAAGTTTGGCAGGGCCGGGAATCGAACCCGGGACCCTGGGGTCGAAAGGCAGAGATCTTACCAACTGGGCCAACCACGTCGCCTTTCCAAAATCCTAACAATATTATAACATAACCACAACCACCACCATTATTATTATTATCAACGCAATCATCTTTATTAATTTTATCCCAACAACCACCAATGCAATCATCAACACCACCATCGTCACAACTATCATCAGCTCCATGATTTCAACATCATCTGCAATGAAAGGTTTGGAAAGACAAAAATATTTTATTCTTTTACTAAAATATTATTTCTCCAATTAAATTAAAACTTACCGCAGCCACTCGTTTTTCCCAATCATTGTTGGAATCCGACAAGGTTGTCTGTATTTGTGTCATTTCATCAGCCAGTTCTTTTCCAGAAAATACCTAAAAAACACAAATACCAAAATAACCAATTATAAAACATACTAGGTAAATTGAAAAGAAGTGTGGTACAAATGCGGTACCTACCCTAACTTCTGGGGTTTCCTCAAAAGCCTGGGCGAAGTCAGTTTCATCCACAGCACCAGTGGCAGCCGCACCTATGTTGACGAGATGACTTTAGAAACTAAGAAATTTAAATGGGCAATACGTGAAACCACTTGCCTCGTGTTTTTACCTTATAGCATGAAGCAAAGATGCATATGCATAAACAGTCAAAATAACCAAGACGGCTCCAAGAAAGAAACTGGCTTCTAGAAAAATACTTGGAAACCTTCGAGTAAGTTCGAACAGAAGAAAAAATTACTTTTAAAAAGTAACAAACTTTCTCTTATGACGAGCGTTGTTCTCGTTCACTGCATTTCCAGTAATTACTAAGAACGTGGTGTAACCCTCAATGATAAGTACCTTTGGATGAGCTGCTTGAGGAACTTCCGTTTGCTTTCCTAACAGAGCTTCGTTTGCTGGTTGATATTGGTCGTGGAGGCATCTGTTAAGCAAATCACCGAATAACGTTAACTAATAGTAGGTTCGAATCTAGCTCAATTAATTTCCCACTGCAAATAACAAATACAATTCATTTCTAAATGTTACAAAAAGATGTCAAACCTTTGGTCCATCTGTCTCCACCTCACCATTCACTTTTGACGGACCTTGGAGATAAAACAGTTTAGCTGTCATAAACTAGTGTAACACTAATGGAATTTAATCATGGCACTTTGTTTCCAACACCGTCGTTTGTCTCAGGCTAATAACAGCTTTGGACCTTTTTTCTTCTTTTCGACCAATTTCTGACTTGGATATGTCAGTTTATAACAGCGAAAGAGTAATGCTTGTTGGATATTACGTATAAACTGATAAAGTTCATAAGTAATTACTTATGATACACTGTCGATTTGCTTATACTAAATCACCCTACATAAATTTATAATTTTCTCAGCAACTTTTGGTTTTTTTGTGAGGGGGCAAAGTCCGCACATCTTTACAGGGGTCTCCCGTATACAGACGCACACCTTTACAGGGGTCTCCCGTATACAGACGCACACCTATACAGGGGTCTCCCCTATACAGA
>JAOBBB020277605.1:0-19841 GCA_025331005.2 Zoanthus gigantus | reverse complement strand
TCACAACAATATCGGAACGAATACCTTCACAAGCTCTTTTAAAATACATCTGTCAAAAAAATCTTTTTTGCTGACCGGTTCTAACTCAATAATGTCTTTATTTAGCAATTTTTCAAGCTGAATACTAAAACATATGCACCAACTCAAGAATATTTGTCGACATTGTATGAAAATGCGGATGCATGCACTGAGCTCCGTATTTTGGATCAAATCTTAACAAAACCTTCACAATTCCTTAGCAAAAGCTGAAGAAACCTAGAAAGAAAACAGCGAAGTAAAGAGTCAGTCGGGATGAACAGATTCAACTAAGGAAAAGTGTTGAATTCTTAGCAAAGGAATATAATGAATACGAAACGTTCAAGAAACTATTGGAGAGCGACGTTGGAAAACTGATTTAGAAATTTAAAAAATTTAAGGAAAAAATCAACAAGTTTGAACAAACTTTGGAGTCTTTGCTTCAATATATATAGTTATCAGTGTAACATAAAAATAACTAACTTAAAACAAACGAGGCCACGAAGCGAAACTGGAGAAGAGTCAATGAAGCTATGTCTCAAACTTTTTCGTGCTCTTCGTGCAACTATGCAGGAGTATTATATTGACATATAATGATATATACCACACCGAGTACAATCGAGAAATAAGGAAAGTTTATTTTCTCAGCCTATCATTTGTAAGTTCACTCGAAAATAGGCAAAGGAATTGGTGATGAAATCCAAAAAGAATTTCAGATATATCAATTTGGAAGAAAGCGGTATTGAAACAAACGGTATTGTTGGAATCTACGATCAACTCACGCCAAAAGCACAAGAGCTATTTAATAGAGGTAAAGAATTACAAAAGATGAATGGCTATGCCTACTGCTGGACGAAAAATTCGACCAACCTACTAAAAGAAACTAAAGACTTAAGTTCTAAAAGAATCAAAGTGACCAACATGGACGTACTGAACAACTTGAAGAAAACAACATCGAATCTCACTAGCTGTTGGAGACTTTGGTATTGATCAGGCTTCAATTATGGATAATCAGTCAGAAAGACCACGAACAAGATCTGCAAGAAGATAGGCTTCATAGATTTTGTAAATGCCGTTTTTTAAGTGAAATTTGAGTTTTAGGGAATTTAATTTTTTTTAGATAATAATTTTTAATATTTGATAGAAGGCCGCCAAACCGTCCCCTAACCAAAGTTGCACTTTCGAATGGTCTCGAGGGACGGTTTGGCGATTGTCCTCAAAATTCTTCTAACTCAAATACTTTTTTCAACTCCTTCACTATCCACCAAAATTTAGGGTAGAGAGTGGCCTTAAGAAAAGCGTGAACTATGGGCGATGCACTTATTTCTAGTGGACCACTAAGATATAAGTTGTTTGTAAAAGTTTTGGCTGAAAACCCCGAATATGTGAAGAATGTTCTCAACGAGATAAAGAATTGTCGTAATATGGCAGTTAATTCATTATTCAATAGACGACACCAAATACATTATGCCAAATCCAGCCTGGTAGCTAGAGATACTAATTGTTATGTAACACTTTAAAATTAGATTTGTGGAAATGAAAAAAGAAATTTAAAGATTATCCAATCCTAAAGAGCCTTTAAAAGTAATTTTAGAAGTATTCTTGGTTTTCACAAAATAATCAAAATCTTTTGTTAAGAATGGCCGCCATGACGTCAGGTGAAAACCGGCAATTCCAGGCAGAAACATTTCTAGATGCGATTCCAAATTTAAAGTAGTAAAATAGACCCTTTGCAGTTAGAGGTCACGTGACCACACCCACATTAAATTTCTATTAAGATATGACAAAATGATGCTCAGAAATGAAAAGAGTAGGTTAACATTTATAGTTAGTTAGTTAGTTAGTTAATGTATATGAAAATGGTACTGGATGGCAGGCTTACTCACAACTCATACAAATCTTTTAGCTAGAAAATATTCTCTTTCAGCCTACCTCCACTTCTGGATAATAATTGATTGATTTAAGGTAGCTGCGGTCACGTGACCCCCACTTGCAAAAAAGCCTATTAGAATTTCAAGGCTCAAAGTCAAATTAATACTTACGCCAAGCACAGGCAAAAAATACTTTGTTGTTCTTTATGGTTGATTTCTTTGGTTCAAACACCTTGACAAGCAGTAAATAAAGAACAACTCCTTCAAGCGCCATCCAGGCGAATGCTACCAGAAACAGATAGTGCAATGCAATAGCAACCACTTTGCACAGTACCTGGAGAGGGTTGAGACAACCGACACATTACTAAACTTTATGTTTCTCGACATATAGGTTTTATATAGAAATAAAATAACAAAAAATAACTAATAATAGTAACAACAAAAACAACAACAATAAAAATAATAATAACTTTTATAATAAACAGTTAACAGAAAAATTGGTGTATATGCCCTGAGCCGGAATCGAACTCACGTCTCCTAGTTTTCTAGTTAGTAGTGTTAACCACTACACCATCAGGGACCACCACGCTGGTAACATAGTCAGGCATGTTAACCACTACACCATCAGGGATCACCACGCTGGCAACGTAGCAGTTTGATTAGTTAAGCTGGTTAACACGTGAGGATTCCTGAGCCCAATTTTTCTGAAATGCAGATGCGGCCTAATGCTACTGTAGTGTGCTTAGACTTCGACATAAGGCTCAGATCTACTGAATAATTACCAAATGCGAAGCATATGAACAACAACTAGCGGCTTGGCCTAAGCCTATATACAAATATATAAATGTATGTTGTTCAGTAGCATCAAAGTTTTTAACATCTAACATATTTTCTTTAAAGCTATTTAATAAACTTTCACGAATTCTGAGTTCCAATCGGCTTAATATAATTGATTAATAACAAATGCCAAAAAAAACATTCAAGATAGTCGACTCAGGCCGTCGTCTTAAGCGATTGGTCTTGAATTTATAAGATATGCACCATTAGTATTACCAATATAACTGATATTTAGAAAGGTACTTAAATTCAATTGAACAGGATTTGTCAGGATTTCAACATTTTTTACAAAAACGGCATAACGTTTGAAAGCAAACTACAACATTTGTTGATGACGTTATCATCACCTAGGTTTAAAAGACGTTTTCACAATAAAACAAACGTTATTCAGAATACTTTACTAATTGCTTGAATTCCACAAGTTCAAAGGTGTATCTTCGTCACGATGTGCTTACCTCATGCTCTGTCTTGTTAATTCCAAACATGAAAACCAAATCGGCAAGTGCCAGCGAGATGGAAAGATTAAGGTGAATAAAGGTTCTGGTAGATTTCATAAATCTGCAAGAAAATTGATTAAAACGAAGATGGTCAAACAACACAAACTTGGTACAAATGAACTGACGATATTGAAGTATGTAACCTTATTAAAGAACAACTAGAGTAATGAGAGCTCTTTAGTTTATTCTTGTTGCTAAGAGCCCTAATACTGAGCGCTGAAACCCTTTTTTGTACGTACACTACAAATGACAGACTGCGACTGTCTCAATTATTGTAGTCAGTTTAAACACGGTCAAGTTTATGATGGCCTACTAAAATGACGAGTTCCGTTTAGCTCTGATTTCTCCGGACTTCTCTGGTTATTAAATCCTGGTTGGTTGGTAGATTATGGCTAAATTACCGTTGTTTTTTTTGTTTTTTTGTTGGTTTTTTTTAATATTTTGGGGTACTTGTATACACTAATGCATTAGTTACAATATTATTATTCTAATGATAAACACTCTACGAAAAAGGGCAGACCAAACTACCAGGTAATAACCACCTTATAAATAATCACGATTAATCTTGGCGACTCGCATCCCATCCACTCGCAGTTTTCACTGACAAGTTGTGGAATTAATTCCCCTGATAAAATATTTAAAGTCGAGGAAACTAAACTAAGGTCCACAAAAGGTGTGGCGAGGGAAGAGCGCCCAAGCTGTGAACCTGGGAACGAGCCCGAGTTTTTGATTAGCAGTCGGAAATCTTGCAAACTAAATAATTAAGATTTCTCACACGAGGTATCTGTTAGATTATTCACCACATGATTATAATTATAGACTTCCTCTCAGCCGCTACCTGAGTATCACACAACGCTTTGCGTGACAACCCATAACGGCTGCGAAGAAGACTAACAAAACTATTAAGAACGTTCGGTTATGCGTAGAGTGACGCATTAATGCCAATTCAACTTTTGACATCGAAGGATTGTTTCGTATTCCACATATCCTCGACGATCTATCATTGCTCAATGAAAAAAGTAAAACCATAAAGTAAGGCGTTTATAAGGATTGTGACTCACCTGAACGTAAGAAAAGTGAGAAAAGCTAAAACTAAACAGACAACCGAGAGACCAATGCCGATGTACGTGATGAGACTGAGGGCAACCAGATGCTCTCCCTGAGAAAAATAATCGAGCAATTGACTTTCAGCTTTAGCTATAACAAAAAGGACAAGATGCTAATCATACCCTTAAAGATGATTAAAAGCTGCGTCTTTGTTTCTAAGAAGCAATTAAATTTTTTTTTTAAGTTGTACACCTTTGAAATATAGAAACAAACACTGACGTTTCGGACGCTAGTCCTTCGTCGGAGTGAAGATAAAAAGTAAGAGCAGAAAAATGAAATATAAGGCCGTACTTCGTGTAAAGGACACAGATTCAGACAAGCTTTGTGATTGGCTGAGTTAAGGTTGAGGTGAGCTTTATCTTTTCTTTGATTGGTTCAAACGATATGTGTCCTCTACACGAAGTCAATGCCGAAATATATATAAAAAATGAAGTGTGGATTAAACATCAAAACGTGTGAACGAAAATCTAAAAAAGCGAAGAGGACGGGAATTTCGAAATTAAGATAAAAAAGATAAAGACTGAGACTCATGGTAAGGAAAGAAAACTCAAAACGTTTGAAGGTCCAAAGGAGGTAAAAAATGAAACGATATTATAAACTCGAAAAGAAACAATGCCGCCCTTAAACAAAAGATGAAAAAAAAATGCAAAAGAAAAGGCGGAATTAGATGGATGTCGGCTGGGAAAAAAAAAAAAATTTTTAAAATAAACGGCTAAAAAAGGGGACCGGTAATTATAATACAAAAAACTAAAATTAGATATAAAAATAATATCATGAACTAAGTTAAGTGACAATAGTGTCGATGATATAGTGATGACGGAGATCTTAAATGATGGTAGTGGTGTTTATGATGTAGCATGTAATATGATACTGATATTCCAGGGGAGGAGGATGGGGGCGTTGATGGTGGTCAGGGTTTTCAATAAAAACCGGGAGCGGACGAAATTCGCTGCCTACTTGACCTAAATTTGCCGTCTAATGTCGTTGCTAAATTACTCATATCATGCAAATAAAATGAAAAATATCAGCAACTTTAGCATCTATTCCATTAGTTTCACCACTTACTCTAAAACTTAATGAAAACCTTGGCTGGTGGCTGTAATGATGCTGATAATGGTTGTCATGGTAAAGTTGAATATGATAATAACGGTTGATAATGATGATGAAAATTATAATAGAGAGGTTTTTATGCTGATATAATACAATGATAATTACCTTGATTGCTGCTACGGCCTCATTGTTCACAGCCATCAGAACAGCAAAGCTTGTCAGATGATAGCAGTGACATTCGGTGTGAGTAGTGTTTGTTCTGTGTACCTCACAGCCTTCATCAGACCAAAATCCAGGACTCCTGATGCAAAGAGTTATGTTAGAAATTACCTTAGCAAAAGTCACTTTGTTTATGCCATTCGTGGGATGGAAATGAAACTCAGACTTCTAATATTTCTAAATGTAGATAGCATTTGGGTAAAAAAGATTGGTAATGTTGTTGCTTTTTGTTCTTTTAACCGAAAAGATTACAAAGAAAGATGTTTCTAAATGGTTCTGTTCATTATTCTACCAAGCATTATCAAAAAATTAAGTTGTATAAGCTCCAGAATTTCATTTAAGAACCAGCTATCTGTTATAAATGTTGAAAATAGATCCTGAACGAAGAAAATACCAAATAAATCATTATATAAATCTGCATGCGTAAAAAGATTGAGATCAAGCGCTCATATATACCAACGATAATAAAGAAAAAACTATAAAGGAAAAATAAATATAGAAATCAAACCTTGATGTGTTCCAAAAAACACAGCTTGGCACAGTTTTCCCTCCATCCTAAATTACGTAAAAATAGTTTGCGTCTTAATAGGAAACGCCAAAATTACTTTTTTATATTATCAAGTGCCTACTTTAGAAACTACGAAAATGTAGATTTAGAGCGATTCGCGATCTGTATTTTGAAAATAAGTATTACAAATATTACTAGTAAACGTTCAGTTGGTCCCACACTGGAAAAACTGGAGAGTTGGAATGGATGGAAAAATCGTTGGGAATGAAAAACTTCAGCGGATTAAACTACTAAACCTACTTCTATGTTTCTAATTGTTACACAAGAGGAAACAAGGACCTAACGTTCGCAAGTACATCCTTATAACTCGAAGGCTGATGGAGTTTACAGAGCAGGTGGACTAGGATCGAAACTCATTGGGGTTTTGGGGGCTAAAAGTATCAAAGTCGCACGAAAAGTTAAACATTTTACATTTATTGGGAACTGAAAACGCGGTATTCGCTACAATCTATCTAAGATTACTATAAAGTAAATAAAGTAATTAGTATCGTTAAAAGAAGGGACTGCAGCAGACTGCACTGATTCTGACTAGCTATGCTAGAAATGTTATATTTTCATCAATATTTTTATTAAGCCCCCTGTTTCTAGTATAAGCATGTTAAACTGAAAAGTTAACTGCATTTGTGTCAAACTAGTTTTGTGAAACTAAAACAAATAAAGTTCCCGGCCTCAAGGACTTCAAATCAATAACCATAGTCATTCGTCGTTCGTTCGCCCTCGAGGTATTGCATGCTTATGAATGAAAGGAGTTTATTTAAGAAATTTAAGATTCTATTACGTTACTTTAAACTAGCGTGCTATTGAAAATCAGAGAAGCTAGCTCATTAAACATGTACAGTAAGCAAAATCACTTCATGTTTTTGGCAGACAATTAATCATAGAAACTAACTGAACGAAACGACAACTTTCTGTTGCTATCTGGGTAAAATCGTCTAAAATTAAACTATAACATAATACATAGTACAAAATTATAGTTTTGAAATTTTAATTTTTGTTCTATTGGGTTTATTGTCTGTTTTTTTTTGAATATCATTCCTTTTGTATTTCCAAGCTTAGTGTTTGGCCTTTGCATATAATTTTATCTTCTGACTCACTCACGTATTCATTGTAATTTCATGCACTTTCGACTAGTTTTCACTATTTAGCATCTTATAGTTTAATTCTTATTTGACCCGACCATGTTTCCAAAATGGCAACAAAAACTTTGTCTTTTTGTTTAGTTAGTTTTTTTTTTCATTATTCCCTTTATCAGTTTCGTTACCTTTATGTGATGCAAAATAATTTTGACCGGTTTGAGAAACTGCTTCTTTTCCAGAGGATTCAGATTCAAAGACACCACAGGAGAGTTTACGGACTTTCTAGACCTGAAAATAAAAGGTCAGTTCCAAAAATGCAGATAAACATTAAGCAAGTGTAGTTTACTAGTCAGCCAAGTGTAGTGATCGATATTTAGGGTCTTCCAACTCTACGATCCGAGGTAGAATCCACGACTTGAAAGATGGGCTGCCGTTTGTTTATCTCAATCTGACGCCGAGAATTCATCAGGAATTTCGAGTTTTTACACAAGCACTGTGTAAAATCTCAACTAAGTGAGAGTTTGCGCCTCGATTGAGTCGTCCGTTTTGTCCCTTTAGGACTAGGCAGTGCAATAAAACTGTATACAATTAGAATGCTGGATTAGTGGTATATTTGGAATATCTGTTCTTTCAACTGAGGAACCTCGGTATAGTGGTCGCCTAGGTAACAGTATTTGTGATACATCGATCAATTTTCTGCTTCTGTGACCCGGTAAAAGTTTCAGTAAAAGCACCACGATATTTCAGGTGAAACGAAAACAAAATCAAATAAACCTTAAGAGACGTTTTGGGGTTATAATGATCAAATGAGTATGATTTACTAAAACAATGATGAAATAGGCAAGCAACTGAAGATTTCTTACATAGGTAAGGGAATTTGCAGACTTTACTATAGTAGGTCAAGGTACTTCTTACTTTGTTGAGAATGGTTCCATCAGTGGTCCAATGCTCTTAAAGTTTACATATGTTAAGTAGCGTGGTGCCTCTGAAATATAAAAAATAAATATCAAAAGAATTGCAAGAGGTTAATCTTTTGGTCAATGATGAACACATGGGTTATTACACAAGTGCATTTATTACAAAAGTATAATATCAGGGTTTCAATAAGAGGCGGGAGCCAGTGAATTTCGCCACCTACTTGCTCTAAATTTGCTGCCTCCTTTGTTAGCTAAATTACTCAGATTATGCAAATGAAAGGAGAAATATCAGCTTCTCACAGTCTATTCCAGAGCTTTTAGCACCTACTTCAAACCTTATTGAAAATTCTGCAATGTTGAGAGTATTTTACCTTTTCCATCATCCTGCGGCCCAATAACTGATCCAGGAAAGGTGACTGTGCTACCACGAGCCTCAGTGTTACCATCTCTGATTGTCAAAGGCTTTCTTTTTGTTTTGGCATCAAGAGATCTGACCTTCATGTCTAGAGAAACGTATTGACATTAAAAAATAACAAAGGAGCTACACAGAGCAAGTTAACAAAATTAACTACTTACCAATATTGGGTGTGTTTGCCTCAGTATCATCCACACGACTCACTAGCTCGAGACTGACGACGTCCAGGCTCTTAATAAGATCCCCAGCACTTCTTGCTCTGGAAACCTGTGTAATGGGTGAAGTTAAATTGAAACCTTACGACAGACATTACTAACATTGCAGCAAGATAAGTCAATAAAAAAACTATGAAATTTATGTTTGAGATTACCATGATGAAGGTGACGATAGTGCGTGTGATGATGATTATAGGAACGGCGATGATGCCGATGATAACATGAATGATGATAATGATGATGATGATGATGATGGACTTGTTAATGAACACAGCCACGGTGATGACAGCAAAGATGCATGGCGTTCACAATAATGATAATGGCGCCGCTGCTTAAAATGACGATGGTGATGCTAACGATAATGATGATGGTGATGAAGATAATGGTGATAATGGTAATTATAACGGTGAGGATAAAAATGATGATGCTGATGAAGTTGATCGTGATGATTGCGATAATGATAAAGAAGATTTTCTTGGTATTAGCGACGGTTATGATCGATGATGATGATGGTGATGACTATAAATGGTTGCCGTGATGATGGTGAGAATTGTAATAATAGCAACAATGAGGATGGTGACGACAGTCATATCAATAATGAAGAATGCATATTACAATGTTTAGATCTTCTCACTTGTGGCATGTAACTCCATGTTTCTAGATATGTAGAGTCAAGAATGTTGCTTGCAGTCGCAAATAGCATCTATAAAAAAGAGTATAAATAAGCATTCATTATCAACAGAAATATACTAAAACTGTATTTGGAAAAATCGTTGAACAGAGGAATATTCATTTTACTTTGAAGAGTTTGTAGATATACGGGACGAGATACGGATAAATCTAAAACAACCTAAACCTTAATCTTACCGCAACCGTGACTCTAGGCCAAACCAATGAACAATTTAGCCCCTCAACCTACAATCTACCCTAACCAATTACCAAACTGATCTCCCTTAAACCTAAAGCCAAAACTTATTACAGCCTTGACTCTAATATAGAGCTGAACAATTAACCTACTTCTTCCCTTAACCTCCAGTATAAATTTTACCTAAAGACAATGTTTCATTCATTACTATCAAATAATATGTACCTTTGAAAACGCCGTGGATTTATCAGGTCTGCTTGCATTCTCGCTGTTGTTAAAACCTTTACTGGCCAAAACTCCAACGGATTTGACTACCACAAGAAGATCTCCCGTATAAACTTTCCTTCCTAAAGAAGTGTGCGTCAAATTTACCAGCTGACTAGCAACCAAGCTCGTATCGACAGTTTTACTTTGAAGCTAAAACCGAATAAAAAAAACACGTCATCCTTCAAATAAACTTGCGGCCGAATTCCTGTTTTTTATTTCAAAAAGGATTCAACTTTTCTTGAATACTTGTCGTTTAATGGACGAACACTCATATTTAAATTACTGTACCTGTGTTTGGATGTCTTCAATCCAAGGAGAAACGCAGTTACTGAGGTCAGGTACCGACCAAGACGCGTCACCTTTCTTTGTTTTTCTACATTTTCGTGATGCCACTCCTAAGTATTATTGATAATAAGGAAGATGACGTAGCAATATTGTTATTATGATTATGTTAATGACAATAATGATGATATTTAAAACTACAATAATAATGATGTTCTTTATTCAGAATAAAGCACTTATATTTTAAAGCCGTTTTAATTTCTTTTGAACATCTGATCATTATACCTTCAATTTTATTGATATTTGTAAGCTATATGGAATAGGAGTAGTTTTAAAAACAATTTGAAAATTAATATGATAGGAAAAACTATATTCATTAAAAACAACAAAATCACTGCATAGTATGGGCACACAAGGTTTTTGATACTGACGCAGGTGGGATATTTGGTTACTTTCAAAAGACTTATAATTTTTATACTTCCCGCATGGAAGTCTACAAAATGGAAAAATCGTAACAAGCCATAAGTAATGCTTATAATCACAGACGGTTTTCAGCACAAAATCCTTGGAGATCCAGTGATCTAATCACACAGTCACGTTTCTTGCCTTTTTCACTATCAGCACTATAGCTTTTGCACATGAACAAAAATTATAAAATAATTTGGATAGTACGAGCGTTTTGATTGGCCAACAAGTGTGTTTTCATAGCGCTGTGAAGCACGAAAATGACGTGAGCGATATGATTGGCTGTCTCCAAGTTTACAGTTCATGAAAGAAATAAAACTATACAAACGCCATTCGTATATCGTCTTTCTCTTGGAAGAAAACCTCAGCAAAGTTTGTAAGAATTCTCGAGCCGATGAAAACCCCTAATTAACGTTTCCCTAGGTTTTCACCAAGCAATAAAGGCACGGAGATAATGTTTTATTTCTTAACTCAAATCAAGTACCTCGACAGCCACCAGGACAAACGTTTCTGATACTGGTTCCTTTAAATGTCTTTGTCCAGAATATCCCAGCGCGATCTTCGCTTTTGCAGAAATCGTTATTAGTGACATCTGGCGGCAGCGCTACGAAAAGCAAGTTGATAAGTTAGAAATGAAAACAAAAATAACCCTCACACTGAATTCGCCCAATGACAGTTAATCCAAAAACCTCAAGATGTTAAGCTTTGGGATCCGGAATCGATCTAAAGTAATGTTATCCAGATGAAATGCAATGACATTCCAATTCCAAAGTAATGGAATTCGGAATTCAAAATGATTACTGAAACTGGAGTCCAAGGTAATAGAATTTGGAATCCAAAATGATAATTGAACCAGGAATCCAAGGTAATGGAATTCGGAATCCAAGATGATAATTTAATAAGGAATCCAAGGAAATGGAACCCGGAATCCAAGATGATCACTGAACCTGGAATCCAAGGTAATGGAAGTCCAGAATCCAAAAGGAAACTAGAATCTGGAATCCAAGGTAATGGAATTCAAGTTTAACTAATAAGATTCCAAACTGTTGGAATCCGAATCTAAAAAGGTTAATAAATATGGAATCCAGATGTCTACATCTAAAATGCTGCAAATGTTGAAGATAAATTCAAGATCTTGAATTCAGAATAGGCACTGAAATAATCAGGATACCAAAAATCTAGGATCGAGAATGCGGATTATCTGTCATGAGGCGATACAAATTGTCAGTGGAGCAATGTCAACGGTAACAAGCCATAATGACAGCAAAGCATTAACTGGTTAACGATGACAATTACGAAATCAATGACCATGACAGCGGTAACGATGAAGACAACTGCAAAAAAGACAATAACAACCACAACTGAAGTTACAAAGGCTGCATCATGTAGTGGGAAAGTGAAATTGGAAATTGTATGGCTGGTAAAGACAATGAAATGGGAATACAATAGACCACGGCAACATCTGTAACGAAAACAGCAATGGCAAAAACGACAACTACAACACCGAAAGCAAAAATGACTTTTAGTTTGATGTGGACACTGACAAGCCGAATACTGCGTATTTCCAGCGGCAACTCAATATTGTAAATTTCATTGAAAGGCAGAAATTCAATCCCCGTTAACTACGAATACTTACCCAAACATGTTAATCCATCTCCTGCGTAACCTTCCTTGCATCTACATAAGAAAGAGCCCGGGGTGGAAATACACATTGCATCACTGTGGCAGACGTTCTTCTGGTTACAGTAATCACGTGCTGTAAATAAGATGATAAACAAACATTAAAAAGGAACGTGAACTCTTCGGTGTGAAGTATAAATAGTTTAATAAAAACAATCATTAACCCAAGTCACAAGCTACGCCATCAAGTGCTGCTTTTTTTCGTTAATTTTCAAACCACGCTAATTAACATCAGTTGACAGCTCCGTAGCGGCAACTGTGATGCCTTTCAAGGCCGTCATCTTGTATTCCAGAACCCACTTTTTTTCTTGTCAATAGGCCCGGTTTTTTCAGACGTCGACTGTTGCAAAGACCACTTTCGGTTCTTTAACTACAAGATCCTGCAGTATATAGTCAGTAACGAATTAAGTAGCATTATTAAAGTATTATGGTTCAAATTCATTTATTTATTATAAAGAAAAAGTTGCGTTACCCAGTCGATTACTGTAATAGTAGTAATACATTGCGCTACTTACCAGGTGTTGTAAATCTGATTTCGCTCGAAAATGGTCCTTTGCTAACTGGATTCGCAGCTCTGATACGGAGAACGTAATGAGTCTTTTCTTGTAAGCTGTTCAGTTTTAATTTTGTCTTCGTTGTGGTTCTATTTTCAACTCTGTTTCCATGTTTTAAGTAAACTTCATATTTGAGAAAAGAGAATCGTTGGCCCTTCGCACTGATGGGCTCTTTCCAAGACACCGTAATGCTGTTCCACAGTGTTTGCGTAACAGTGGCATTTCTTACTGGAGCTGTGCAAAAATCAGATAATCAATCAATTAATATTCCAATAAAATCAATCAATCAACCAATCGATAATCCAATCAACCACGCAATCAGTCAATCGATAATCCAGTCAACAAAGCAATCAATCAATCGATAATCCAGTCAATCAACCAATCAATCAATTAATAATCTAATCAATCAATCAATCAATTAATCAACAATTCAACAATCATATTAACCGATCCATCAATCAACCAACTGATAATCCAATCAAACAACCAATCAGCAAATCAACAACTAGTTAATTCATAAAATAATTTGTTGCTATCCCGTTAAGGATATAGTTGTAAATGCAAAGTTTGTAAATGATTGGCCGTTAATTCAAGACTCTTGGTAAAACTTGTCAAAAAGTGATGTTCTCCCTCCATTCCTCCCAGAGATCTACCGGCTTCAAAAAGCTCAGAGATAGGGTTAAGTAAAATAAACAATTCAACAACAAACTAAAAGTGAAGTGACCCGTTCTGATTTCACAATTGGATCAATAAAAATATGATGAAAGAATAGAAGCAGAAAAATAAAGTTTACAAAATAAAACAAGAAAAAGAAATGATAAAACGATTAAATCCCGTTTACAAAATCCCTAAAACATTCATTCGGTTGTGATCGAACTAATATCAAACCCAACTTACAGGTGACTGGAAGAGGCGTTATATCCTTGGTGATCCACGATAAGATAAAAATATTCTGAGGAGACGGAATGTTTTTCAGTGACGCAGTGCAATTGGGCAATTTCGCGTTGTAGCAAACCTTTTTGCAGTACCAGCGGCCTCGACTTTTCCATTTCAAATACACACGATACTTGAACAACTTAAATTGCTTGGCAGGAGGTTCCCACGTGACAGAGACTGTGTCGGCAGACAGAAGATAAGCCTTTCTGTTCCTCGCCGTCATGGACTCTAAAGATGTAGGATAGAAAAATGTATCAACTTCATACCGAAAGCTTCCATTCAGGTTATTGCAGCTGATACAAGGCATTGAATTTATCAGACTAGTTTTAGTCGGCAGAAAAAAACCTTTGAAACCTTTTCCACAGCTTTACATAAGGAATATTGTTGATAATATTGAAAACTAAAGGCTTTTTTTTTTTGTTTAAAACCTAGGTATTTACAAAATTTCAAGAGAAGTATAGATTATTATTTATAGTTGATTTTTTTTAACTCTAAAGGGAACAAAATCTAAACTATAATAAATAACTTACTTATACTAAATGTTTTTCATTGATAAAAACACAGGACTTTGTGATCCCTGTTTACTTAACATGCCTTACCATCTACATCTGTTCTGATGGTTTTTGATCGGGGAGAACTGGGTAATACTTGATCATCCCCGTGCGATATTAATTGTACTTCGTATTTAGTGTTGACTTTGAGATCTGTTATTAGAAATGACGTCACATCTGCCACGTAGAGAGATGTCATCCGTTTGCTTGTCCCCTTCTCTCTGTACTTTATCTGTTCAAGAAAATAAGAATCGCTGGCTAAACATGTATCCAGTTAACAAAGGGTTATTCGTAGTTACAGACCTACCAACTCTTCCGGTTTTGCCAGGAGACTCCCAATAATTTGCAGATAAAATAAGTCACAAATCATAAATGTAATTCAAATCACAAATGTCAAAACGTCGTTGAAAATTGTTAGTAGATTTCGAGCTTTTGTCGCGTAGCTAAAGCTAAATCCTTTACTAGCCTAGTGGCCCATGAAGCCGGCGCTTATCTCCGGTTTCTGTAGAGTTAAGCGGATGAGAGTCTTTGACTCCCCCTGGACGGGACACTAATCCATCACAGGTTAGCTCCCAGCAGATGATGGTACTCATTTACCTACCCCGGAAGGATGGAAACCTGAGTTGGCTTAGGCGGAAAAGAAGGTCGCACAAATTTTTGAATCTCAGCAAAGCCGGGTATCGAACCAGGGACCTTGTGGTTGGAAGGCAGAGATCTTACCAACTGCTCCAACCACACCCACCCTTTGTCGCGTAGAAGCTGTTCAATTTCTTCTACACTTCTTGTTCAATCAATCAATCAATCAACTTTATTAAAGTGTCAAAGTTCTTTAGCGTATAGTAACACTAATTGGTGACACAAAGGAAACAAAATGTATATATACAAATCATAAAAAATACTAAGTTATTAAATCATTATATAAGAAGTAATTTTAAAATATAAAATCTAAGTTATAAAATATATAAAATAATATAAATGCTTAAAAAACTTAGAATATTATATTCATATAGAAATAATATAATTATATATATATACATTAAGAAAGTTAATATAAATACAAAACAACAAGCTACAAAAAGGGTATTAGGAATTACATAAATAACAGTTTGTTGCACATTTCTGACCTGTATCTAGTTTGGTAAGATCTTCATTTCTAATTTTATGTTTGAAATGCTTTAAATCTGTTATGTTCTTCAAGCTTATAGGCAACATTTTCCATAGATGTGGTCCTAGATATCTATAATGGAAGGTTTTCCGTACGTGACGGTTTTAAATCTAGGGATAAATCTTGTTTGAAACCGATTAGCTGCCATGACTGCGTAAAAATTATTTGCTTGACGCGGCTGTCATACAAACGTGCTGCTGTTTCAAAGGTGCAAGACGTGATCACGTGCGAGTCGAAAATTCAAGTCGTTGCTTCCCTAGAGAGTTAGTAAGTTGTGAACCATGACACGTGACGTGCTCTCCTCCTATCGGAAAACGTATTTGAGTTGGGAGGTATAACAAGTTGGTTTACCCAGTAACTTACCTCGTAACCTTTCACCTTAGCAGTGTGTTTCGTAGGCGGCAACCATCTGATTAACACAGCGGTAGACGAACGACCAGCTTCTTTCAGTTCTGATGGTCGTCCTAATACTGAAAATACATTTTAATTGAACCTTAGTTTTGATGCAAAGCTTGGAGATAATCATTGCATAAGAAGGATGAAATTGAACTCAATATAAACTATGCATTCACACCGACGAAGGACTGCAGTCTGAAACGACAGTTCCAAAATTTTTCTCACAACGGTGTAGAACTTATCAATTTATAAAATTAAACTGTTTCTGTAGAAACACCGACGCAGCATTCCATTTATAAATTATGCAAGTTTATTTAACAAATAAAGAACCCTAAGCCGTGTTTTACACTGTGTTGTTTTAATTCTCAATAAAACCACAGTACGGTTTTATTGCTTTCCACACGTCACGTCTGGTAGCTTCTTTTATAAAAGAAATTAAAAAACGCGGTCAGCTTGCTCTGTTCAGTTATAGAACCACTTGAGAATTTTAAGTTCACTCAAGAAAAGCGAGAAAAACTTGCCTGCGGCTCGTTTTTCACTCAGTGGTTCTATAACTGAACAGAGAACGCGGGCTCGTTTTTTATTTCTATAATAAAACACGACAGGCATTTCAGGAAGAAGGAGGGAAATGTAGAAAACACAAACCGCACGCTAATTTGCTAGGAATAGTTTCTATTTAGCCGAATCGAATTGGTCGTAATAATTATTGATTCAGAATTCTAATAAGACCCGCACGAGTATATAGAAACAAGCCTGAGCCATACTTATTTTATACGACCGCCTTCTATCTGTCGAATGGGATTGTTATATTAGCCACTAAAATGGGCACATTACATGATAGCGGGCATTACCCCTTAAATCTAACGTAAATAATGGTCACCCTGAATGTTAGTAGCTGTGGATAACTGTTTTTTCTATATTTCTCGAGTGTTCTCAAATGTGTTTTATCAATGTGTTTTCAGACTTCTTTATCTGCTTTAGAATATACATTCTACACGCCGGCGAAAATCAATAAAATACGCTTTTTCTATGCTTTATTTAATAAAACATGGTGTCTGACCAATCAGAGAGCGCATAGGCCTTATTATCTATATTATAAAGTTTGATAAAAGAGCAAACGAACATATAAATAATTTATGATAAGAGCTTTTGTCATAAAATCTTATATTCTTTAAAATAGCTAAAATAGAACCTCAGACAGCTTTTGGCTTCTCCCGGCTATATCGAACCTACAATGATAGCGTACGATTTACTACCACTAAAGATTTGGTTTAAAATGAGATCGTGCATTATCTACAATCCATCTTTTGATCTAGTTATTTTCGTACCCTTTAAAATCTCCTGGTTAACTTTAACCCTGGGTTAAGCAAAATCTCAAGCAAGAATTTCTTCTGTAAAAAATTTTATAAATTAACTCTTTTGATATTTTCAAAGAAAGAATTTGTCAGCTTATTCAAAAACTATTGCTTAAAACCTTTGTGTAGGTTTGGAAACAGCACCACGGGTTAAAATTTTAACCTTAGCGCTAATCGGGTTTTGAACAACCGGATCATGAAGTCAACGAAATCCTGACTTACTTAACATCAAGCAAAATTCATCGTTGGAATAGCTTGAATAAACATCTGCTACACTAAAAAATTTTTTAACTTTTTTACTTTTTTCTTGCTATTACTAATTTTAGTTTTTGAAGATGCCTTTAAAATTATCTGACAAAAATCAAAAACCTACAGAATGCTATGCATCGCGCCAGAGTTTAGCTCTTAAAAGCTATACAAACCTATTTTTGAAGTTGTAAAATATTTTTCAACTGCTGCAATAGGTTTCCGGTTGGTTTTCCCTATTGCGATCACTTGTACAATGTATTCACTGTTTGGTTGCAAGTTTCTGATTTCCTTGGTTACGCTTTGTCCCACGCTGTCCATTCGGTAGTCATCCCATGTTCCATTCAGTTTATATTTGATCTGTAAACACATGGCCTCGGTGTTAGTTTATAAAACTGCCGGACTAAGGCTGCTGGTTTAATTATTGCTAAAAAAATATTTGGTTGGAATAGTTTCTATTTAGCCGAATCGAATTAGTCGTAATAATTGTTGATTCAGAATTCTAATAAGACCCGCACGAGTATATAGAAACAAGCCAGGGTCATACTTATTTCATACGACCGCCTTCTATCTGTCGATTGGGATTGTTATATTAGCCACTAAAATGTTTACATTACATGATAGCGGGCATTACCCCTTAAATCTAACGTAAATAATGGTGATCCTGAATGTTAGTAGCTGTGGACAACTGGTTCCGTTATTTGTACCTCATGAGCATAGCATAGCTGTAAATAGGAAAAAATGAGTAATTTGACCAAACGACCAATTTCTAACCCTTAGAAACGTCAACCTCTAACACCGATCTATGGAGACGACTACATAAACTACTTCAATAGAGGCCGAAATGTTCACTGTTAATCCATCCGACTTTAATTCTTTTTTAGGCTCCGATCTGTTCTTCCAACTGATTTATCTAACACACTAGATTACGTCGAAAAAATATCCATTCGATTTAGGGTTGTGGAATGCGTGAGGACTGAAGATTGCACAACCTGCTGGGGTTTTAATGTGAACCAATGCAATACCTAAAACTGTGAAACCAGATTTTGTTACATTTTGTACTACGAATATTGAAAATATGCCTATCTTTTTGGTTAGTTTATTCTCTTATATTCGATATGAACTTTAGTGGAACCGAGCAGAAAAATTAGCAAACTAAATATTCAAGCTATGAAATAATTAAACTCACACTTTGACTATAGCCATTTGGCACTGTGATGCACCTTATCGAGTATCTATCAATTCATATCCCACGTGTGTTTGTGGAACAGATGACTAATAATAGAATTTGACTAACACTAATTCTCATTTGATTCTGATGAAGGATACCGCATAGGTAGTCGAAACATCTGACAACAGTCCTTCTTAGGACTACTTCAACTTAGATGATCTAAAATCACAACGTACTTTATAACTCCTGGGTGCAAACTATTAACAGTTTTTCGAGTAACAAGAATTTATAAAATTGCCCAAAAACTGGAAATTATCTTTCACCCAATTACAAATGAGACATGTGCAGCTTACCATGTATTGTTCCACCATGTTTTGGCCTTCCTTTGGGGGGCTCCAACGAAGGATGAGGGAATTGGTAGTTTCGGAAGCTAAAGTCAAGTCTAAGCTCCTACTCGCGTCTAAAAAATGGTAAAATAATGATGTCAAAAAGACATTTCGTTCTAGTTTATTTCCAAACTATGTTCATGTTGCCAAAAGCGAACTCTTTTACTACACATAAACATTTTATTTGATTGGTGGAATAGCTTCACCTTCTGGAGGGTCGAAAATGATTATCATAGCTTCAGTACTATGAAAGGACCGGAGATATAAGCCGTTTTCTTAAACAACTAAGCTTACGAAAATAATTCGCTTTTAGCTTTAGTTTAAGCCGTACGAAAATATATTAAAGTATCTCTCACGCAACACATGATTCGTTGTCTTACAAAAATGCATACGAATGCCTCTCACGTGACACACGATTAGGTAGCACGAAAATATTTACCAATACCTGTTACGCGACACACGATTCGTTGTCCCATTCTGCCGTATCCTTGTGTGAGTTTGTTTTCCACTCTAAACTCGTGATACGAAAAAGGTTCTGAAAATAGAATGAAATATGCGAATTGCAGAAATTTCTAGAAATTACTCATGCTTGTACCGGCTTGTTGAACTAATTAAGCTGTTTCATAAAATTCTCATAATACACAAATTTAAACAAATAATGTAATTAATATTACTGCTTTTCAAACGGCTGCCTGTCTATAACCTTGACCAACTGTTGTCGTAGAGTGTTCTGGG
>JAOBBB020277517.1:0-10939 GCA_025331005.2 Zoanthus gigantus | reverse complement strand
AGGGTTTTAGTACGGGCTTAGTCCCTCTGACCCGCGAGGCCATAGTGCCCTATTTAGTGGCTGTGTCATTACCACAAGACTGTTATATCTAATATTCCAGCCACATCCCACAAGCATAACGCTTCTACTTTACTATGTATGTATGCGTGTAAGTAGATCGGGTCAATAATAAATGTTTTGAATAACTAAATGTGAAAATAAATATACGGCAAAACGTTAAAAAAAAATTGTAGAAAAGTTATATTTCGGCTAGCCAAACCAGTGTTTGATTTCTTTGATTAATGATGTACAAATTGGCGTACTGTAGTTTTAATAAAATCTCTTACAGATTATAACAGATGCGATTACAGAATTGTGCAACATTTTTTAGAGGGGGGCAAAGGGTTTATGCGTGACACGTGATGAGGGCTAAAATTTGTACGTGACCCGTGAAAGGTACTTAAAAAGAAACGTGATTCGTGAATAGTGAACGCATGTGACGCGTGATTCATCTCATGAGGTATGAGTGATTCGTGAATTATTTGTTTTAGGTCGTGAAATTTTCATTTTCCCCAGGTTCTTCCAACAATAACTGATTCAAAACAATCTGAAACGGGTTTGAAACGTGTTTGCCCATGGACTTCTTAGCGATCTTGGCGTTAATGACACTTCCGTCTCGGTCAGTCATTAGAACTTGACGAGTCATCATCATCTTCGACATTTTGCGGCATCCAGTCTTATGACAGTCGGTGACCTTTGAGATCTGCTCTAGTTATTTATTGCTGCAGCATGGCAAACGAAATCCTGTCTTCAGCGGCGAACGTGAACGTCTAGGTTCTTGTTTCTTTCTTTCTTTCCGAGTCCGGTGGATCAGCAACTACGCAAGCTATTCACAAGGAGAAGTTTAATTTGCCAATAGATGAAGGTCATAAAGATTAACATAATTTTACCAAGCACGTGGTTGCATTTACCGACCTCAAGAAAATTGCCTCAACGAAAGGCCTCGGACAAAATCCTGAAGTGAACAGCGCTTGGTTAAAAAAAATCAAATCGGCGGAAGAAGAAGAAGACCAAGGAGAAGATTCTCTTGTCCTCAATGCGATCAACGTTTTATCAAGATCAATTGGTACTCGCTCTGACAGAGTTGTCTCTTTATCAAATTGAGCTTTAGCTTCATGCCAATAGACCGATACTTTTTTGAACAATCTTCAGCTGCTTCACTTTTATGCTTGTGACCTCGGTCGCCGGTTTCAGGATTTTCTCAGCACGCCCACCAAACCCGTCTACTCTTAGCTTTGGGACCAGGTAAATTTTACTACAATACCTTCGTATAATATACAGCAAATGGTGTTGCGTAACTGGTTGAATTCATCGCCTCATTAACACTGGTAGCAGATGAAGCATTGTGATCTACACCTCAATTGACTACATCGTGAAAAAAACAATTGATTATTTGCTACGACTAGTAGTAATCATAAATTAGTGAAGTGCGTTCGATAGTTTAAAGGTTGGATTGGATAGTGATTTTTCTAGCACCGTCCTGTGTAAAAACAGTTATTAACGCACAAACAAGAAGTCAAATAATAAACTGTTCTGTTGTCTTTGAGTTACGAACAATTTTCAAATTCAAAGTAATCGGTGTTTCATGGATCAAGTCAGTAACTCTGTCTTTGAGTATCACGCACCAGGGCCCGCTTGCTCAAAAGTGAATTAGTTTTAACTCTTGGTTAACTCTGAACAAAAACATTTAGTATCTATATGATAAACCTCAATGATGATGAAACTTCCTCTGCAGTGCAGACTTTTTCGCACAAGGCCCGTCTTCTGGAAACGACCCGCACCCAGACCCTCTCGGATAAATCCAAGATGGCGTCGATTTGGATCAACCACAAAATCGAGATTTTTTCCGCCTGCGCAAGATTATGACTGCGTTCTCCTGACGTCGAACCCAATAACTTTTTAATAAGTTTTTGTACTAGTTACTTTTTTCCAAGGCCATAGTCAATACCCCTTAGATCTACCATAAAAATATAGCAAAACTATATAGTGAACCTGAAAGTTAACAACTGGCAACAGCTGTTTTCTGTTATGTCGGGACCCAGCAAGAGATAATCAAAAGCATCCGTGATGGCCTCATTTCCCCTTCCGCAAATGCCATTTCCACTTCCCTCAAATGCCATTTCCCCTTCCCTCAAATGCCATTTCCCCTTCCGTAAATGCCATTTCCCCTTCCCTCAAATGCCATTTCCCCTTCCGCAAATGCAAGTCATTAGAAACTATTTCATCTAGACCTAATAACAGAGATACTAATAGTGGTTCGGTGGTAACTAAAGGTTGCATTAAGTGCGGTAGGAAAAGGTGTGACCTATGTCAGAATTTTCTTCTTAACACTTATGTTTATTCTAGCGTAGTCACAGGAAGAATTTACCATAATCAAAGCATGCTCACGTGCACGAACAACAATGCAATTTACTTCACTAACTTCTCAAAATGTAACATGCAATATGTAGGATCTACATGTAATGAAGTCAAAGTACACTTCAGAAACCACAAATCCGATAAAAAGCGAGGGAGGGAATCCTGTGAACTACAGTAGCTGTGCAGTTTAATTCTAGCCCACATTCACTGGACCAAATACATTTTATTATTATTTAATTTATGTTGAACAAATTCATAAAAACATTAACATTTAAGAGGTGCTAACGAAAAGAGAAGCATATTGGACGGCACAACTTAAACCGTTTCGACAAAAGAATTTAAGGATTTATTTCTTACAAACACACAAAGTTTAATGGTAACTAGTCCCAAGCCAACTGAGTTATGAAGTTTTAATTTATCTTAGTTTTTTATATTACATTCCCGATACATTTTTTAAATCTTTTATATTATATATTCTTATCACCTTGTAAACAACATGTTCTTATTATTATATTTAAATGTACTTTATAAGGAGTAATTTTATCTTATTTTAGTGTGCTTATGAAGACTGATTAAAAGTCGAAAGCTTCACCAACGTGGCATCGAAGTTGTGGTAATTTGGGAACATTCTAAACTCGATATATACATATTATAGTATATATAATAGTAACTTACTATAATAAAGATTAGATTGAATAAAAACCTACTTGTTCAAGCACACACAAAAGGTATTCGAGTATTCTTACAGATGCATAGGATATTACAAGGATACATATAATACCCGCGATGTTCCCTACAAAGTGCTTACCGCCACCTATTCGTAAACTCTTTTCAACAATTCCCATAATTCTTTTTATTATATGAAATACAGTTGTATACAGTTGTATGGTAGCAAGATGAGAAAAATGATATCCCCACTCTCCCCAGTGGCAATATCATTTTTATCAACACATACGTGATATCATTTTTGAACCAATCAGTTTTTAGCATTTTTGCGCGGTTTTCAATGGTCCGCGCGCGCGGTGCTTTGAGTCGTTTGTTGTTTTTGACCCGAGCGAAACATTTTTAAAAAGCTGTTCAAACCTATAGTTAACGTTGTAAAATGGAAAAAAAAATCACAGAAATGTCTTCCAGATTCCTGGATGTTACTGATAGAGAGCTAACACAATTTTTAGAAAAAGTATAAAAGGTTTATCAATAATTATTACAGTCTTGTTCATTGTTTCAGCAAGTTTAGTGGCCATTATTTACCTTCATTTTTTTGAAGACAGGAACAGTAAATACTTATGCTTATAATATTTGCTTTTTATTTAATTTCGCTTGACTGTGAAGATTTCGTATAATAAAAAGAAAATTATATAGCCGCTTGGAGATACGGATTTAATCTTTTGTGTTGAAAACATCTCTCACTCGTTCGCCTCGCTCACTCGTAAGTGATATTATCAACACTCGAAGATAAAATCCGTATCTCTGCACAGCCATGTAATATCCTCTATGTATCACGGACACAATAAGCGTTTTTACTGCATCATACAGGGAGGGCCAAATTTTTTTCCGAACTTAATATTTTTGAAATTTACGACAACGAACGGAAATAAATATTGAGCCAATCTACGAAAGAGACAATTCCACATGTGTAGATCGAAACTATTGGAAATTTCAAATTTCCCTTAGGCATGGTAGCGGAAAAGACTTTGGCTTGTCACGTGGCTAAAAAGTGCACTTATATCTGTCCGGATCGTACGGCGAAAGCCAAAATGGTTCGTGCATGCACGATTTTGGAATGTATGGATAACTGAGGTAATAAAATGTGTTGTATCACGTTGATTTTCCGAACGATAATCCCGCATGGTTTATTGTGCCGGTAAAGCCATATAAATTTTTTTTTCATAAATAATTCTTCATTACTTTTTCGACAAGATCTTGGAGAACCAAATTCAAGCAAAAAACGTCAATGTGTCGTATTTTCATTTTTGTGGCTATTGCGTCGATAGACGGTAGCCACTTTGTTATCGCCTTGTAAGTGAGTATGTTACACCACAACAGGAAGCCTAGGTAAGTCAACAAATACCACAGGAAGCCCGCAAATATTTTAAACTTGCGGTATAACAGTTTCGATTAAGGAATACATTTATTACATTTTACCGCTTACATTTTCTTCCAATCTTTTAATTTTGATATTTTAGGTCTTGATAACATTCAGAAACTAAATGCCAATGTTACAACCTACTAAAATTAGCTTGTAATTGATAGAACGCACAAATAAAACATTCTAAACTAGATTCAAACGGTTTTCTTAACTATCTATGTACTATAAATTTCTTGGCATTCCAAGTCTACTTACAGTAGCCACAATTCGCTTAAAAAGCACCTTTTATTTATTTTTTTCTACTAATCGTTAATATTGGGAATGCTGTTGGAAGTTTCCTAAATTTTTTGTGCATACAGAGACAGCTTTTTTTTAGCATAGATTGAGTTGCGATTTGTTTGCTGACCCCTTTTAGCCCTTACCCAAACTTTGGTAAATGAAGGTTGTCTTATTATAATTTTTAAGGTAGCTGTTAACTTGTGTGACGTGTGGGTATGTTAATGGATAGAAGAGCACAATTATAATAATTTAATATCGCATTTAATAGAATTTTGAAATTTTTAGAAATTAAAAAGTTTTATGTGTTTGTTTTCCAGGGAAGAAAACTTACTGCAAGAAAAATGGAACTAGATCTCATCGCAAAGAAAGTGTAAAGTCCTACACTTCTTTGAACACAAATGAAAAACCTTTTTCGTGCAAGGTATGTGATGCCACTTTTCGCCATGAATCTTCCCTGAAGTTTCACATGCGTAAACATGGCAACAAGCCTAACTACAAGTGCATCAATTGCGGCCGGACATTTTCGTCCAACAAGTACATGAGAAAGCATATGAAAAACAAATGTGGCAGAGAGAAGCATCTTTGTCCCACTAGGAGCAAAAGTAAATCGGCATTGCAGAAGCATAAGCTTGAGGAGTATTCTGGCAGCAAACGAGATGAGACAGCCCTACACGGTTTAAAAAGATCTTACAAATGCTTAGAATGTAACCAAATGTATCCTGACAAGGAAAAGGCAAAACAGCACAGTTTTGAAGTGCACTGTGGAACTGCGGAAGATACAGAAAACCACCTTGAAATAATGGATGTGGTCATTGATGGAGGTGACATGAATGAAGATGAGCAAGAGGAGCAGGAAGATGAAGAGTGTCTTACAGAATTTGAAGATGATACTGCGGACCCTGATTACATGCCTAGTGATGAGTCTGTCGATGATGACAGTGGTAATGAGAGTAAAAGTGATTCAAATGGTAAAAATACCAAACCTGGAGGAGGTGCTATACCTACTCTTCAAAACACTGCGAATTCCAATACAGAAAATTATCTTGAGGCTGTAAAACCTATAGTAATACGTAAGACATTGCCACTAAATGCCTCAAAAGTCGACCAAGTGCTAGCTAAGTATCCAGTGCTTATGCCAAGACCTGTGTTTTCTAAATCACTCGAAAAAACTTGCAATGCAAAAGACCTAAAGAAATCTAGTTGCGACCTCAAAGAGGGAAAAAATAAACTGATTGTTAGAGATCAAAGGTTGAAAGAAACAGATCGCAGAGAGAGTGTGGTAGTTCTATCAGAAGGCAGCTTACAGTCGTTGAAAGGTCAGGAAGTTCGCAGTGATTTGAAAAGGCCATCAGTAACTGTTACTGTCAACGGTGCATCTTGTACTCTGCCACTTGTTGTCACTGAAAATGAAATTTTTGAAAGTGCTGCCTCACTCAAGCCCCAGATTGACAAAACGAAAAAACCGTTGAATGAAGGAAAGACATCATCGTCACCTAAAAAAGTTAAAAAGATTTTAGTGGAAAAGGATCCAAAAAATAAAAGTAAGAAGGTACAGGCAATAATTCCTAAACGACAGAAAAGCGAAATCTCTGTTACTCCTTGCAAGAGTACTGATTCATATCGTAAAATGAGAAAAAGTAGAAAAAGGGCAGCTACCATATGTAAAGTGATAGGCCGAAGAAAACGAAAAGCCCAGTCAACGTTTGTTGAAGAACCATTTCCTGATGAATCGCCACAGGATAAAGTAAAAAGACTACTTTCAAAACTTCCTGTACTAGTACCCAAACCAAACTTATCACCTATGCCAAGAAATAGCATTTCCAATCCACAACCATTACCAGTTTCGGTTGTGACTTCTTATGACCAGTTATCAGAAGAGAAATTGCCGTCTGGCTCAGAAGTTGTTCCTCTTAAAACAAAAAAGATAGGACCTCAGCTGCCGTCTTCTGTTGTTGATAGGAATCATGTAACCTTACCAACACAAAGTTGTGATGTTTTGAAAAACCATAACCAATCGCTACAGGAACAACATCATATCTCTATAGATAGCACGAACGATCCAGTTCTTAAAAAATCAAACCAGATAATTGTTCTTGGTCGTGAAGATGGTACGGGTGGTGAAGGTTGTATGGATACACAACATCTAATTGGAAATATAGCAGAAGCTACCCGCTCTGTAAGGTTACATCTAAGCTCAATCTGCGGGGAATCAGCAAAAGATTCTATCGAAGAACCAGCTGTTATTCATAAAACGTCGTTGACAAATAAATCCGACCAAATGAAAACCGTATCAGAAACTAGCATTAGTTTTAAAGTCTCTGAAGGCAAAACTTCTCAGAGTGGAGTACAGTTTGTTGAACCAAACAGTAAGGATGAGGTGCCATGCATTATTACAAATGTAATATCTCTAAATCCCAGTAACCATGTACATTTAATGTCTGGAAACACTCCTAAGGACACGTATGAACCAGAGGAGATTTCAACATTAGAAACTTGTGTTGAAAACAGCACTTTGGTAAAACCAAATTCAGTTGAGTCTGCTTTACAGAATAGTGGTTTACGAAAGAGAACTTTAAACTTTGAAGGAACTCCAGAAAGAGATCCGATAAGATATCAGCAGAAACTGAGTTTCAACAAAACAATAACAAGCAGTTCTAGTACAAATACATCTAGTAAACAAAATAGCAGCATTAACAGTTCAAATGCACGGACAATCAGTAACGACGAAGGTACGGTACATTCCAGTCAGCCAAATCAGAGTTCACAGCTGGTTTCAGTTGCAAGTCAACCAGAGAACGCCCCTCTCACGGTACATCAAGGTATCAGTGTTAATTCGACGAAGCAACACTGGGAATATAAAGATTGGCAAAAATATCCTAATAAAGTTATTTATCCTAAGCCTTTCCAAATAAGGCAGAAAAAGAAGAAGAATATCACAAATATTTCGCGCCGCTACAGGCCACTGTTACCAAAACCTGGTCCTGCTGAGAGCCATCAATTAACCTCTGAATTGATGCAAAACGCACTCTACAGAGAGGAGATGCAGCAAAATTCTAATAGGCAAGAAGAAACACATCTAGAAAAACAAGAAGCAAAATCTTGTCCGCAGATGCAACGTACAAAAACTTCTGGATTGCATTCAAGTAATAATGGAAATTGTGCACATCCGATTAATCCAATTTCTTCTTGTGACGTTGCTGCTAGTGATTCTGGGGCAAGTATCCTTAGCAACTCAAACAAAAACATTCGAGTTTCTGTTGATAACACTAACAGGGAATTTACATACCAGCCGATCCCTCGTAATATGAAAGAGAACCAAGATTTAGCACTTTACCCGAATTATGATCACAATTTTAGTTCTTTCGTAAGGCCATCATCTTTGACATTAAACAGTGATGATATCCTAAAATCTCAGCTACGGTCTTTTTCAAATCCCAGTGCTAGATTAACTAACATTCCTTGTAGTTATTCTGCCAGAGTTACGGGATATGATGAAGGTGTAAACGAACCTAATGGTGAGCCTGTTGTTCACTCTCAACCACAAGTTACCTCAGAACGTGCTGGATCTAGTAAAACTATAGTGTCAAATCCAGTAACATCCCAAAAACTTATTATCCTCGGAGACTACACGCAACCATTTTATAGTATGTATAGTAATTGTGATTTGATTGATGTTCCTGATAAGGAAAAAACATCTCACAGCCATGTAACGGCTACACCATGCCATGGGCTCCCTCGAGCTTATCCCAGTAATAGGGAAGATCAAAATTCTGCTTGTAGACAAGGATTAAGTAGTTTAATTGATACGCACGAGGGTGTTTCTAAAGTTTCTGGTCATTTAGACTACCCTGTTTCAAGCACTGAGGTACAGAGCAAAATATATACTACGGATAATCCTGCCTCCTTCACTCAGCTCCCAGAATTCAATGCTAGAGAACGATTAGTAAACAACAGAGGTTATGAGTCATCCAGATTCAGGCCCAGTAACTGTTTGACTCAGGAAAACGGTTCGTCCAAAAGGAAAAAAATAACTAATCCAAAGGAGCTCGCAGTCCATCTGCGAAGTTTTGTTGGCAGCATCAATCAACAAACCTACTCTCAATATGCACGAAAACTTGGAGGACCACCGCTGAGAACATTGATGCCCACTCCTCCAATTCCCCAGAATGCGCAAGGAGAAAAGTTATCGTCCTTTGCACCAAGTACGGAGCAACAGAGTTCACGGAATTTAGTAATTAGTGCTGATACACCACTTGCTGAAGGTGTACTGAAAACAAAAAGTGGTTCCTTTTCTTATGTGAGTGACATTACTCCTTTTTACGCTCAAAATAATGTCAATATTCTACCAGGTGGAAGGCACTCACTGCATTCAACGTACATGAAAAGCACACCAAACCGAACTTATCAGAAAGGAGACTTTCCAGTAGGAGTAACCCCTCTAGAAAATTTCCAGTCAAGAAACTCGCAAACGCTAATGCAGTATTATTCAGTCGCCGATAGTTCTAGGGATGGAGCAGTGAGAAAACCGAGTACAATCACTACAAACAGTGCATCATTAACTGAAACGATTTTGCCAGTGAGTTCCGAGACATTGAAAGTTACAAAGCAATCTGATTTACATTCGTTAGAAACCACCAGTGCACCAACTATTTTTGCAGTCAAGTCTGAGTTTCATCCATCATGTCAGTGTATAGCTTCAGCTGCAGGAACTACAGTTAGTACAACATATGTTTCGTCGGTCGCATTTTCTTGCCCAAAAGATAACCAAGACAAAGGACCATCAGAAACTTACGTCATAAGTGACTTGCTTCGTGACATCAAGGTTGAACCAACTGAGAATGCACAGTATAGAAGAGCGTTTATTCCTTACAGTGAGCACAAACAAAATGTAGAAGCACAGTCAAAGATTAATTTTACTAAAGGAAGATGTAGCTCGGTATATCGCTTTCTTCAAAGTGCGATCGCATGTGTTCCCCTAATCGGCTCGGACCGACTTTTTAATTCATGATAATCATCACATTGGTAAAAAAAGGTATCAATTTATGCCAAAAGTCATTTTATTTTTTAAAAATTAAAACGAAATTTTTTATCGTTACAGAAAGTCTTACAGCAGTGTTTACATGCAAAACGAATTGTTTTTGTATTTTTACGCAATTAGATTTTTTATTGATTAGTAGTGTAGTCTTGAAGTGGGAAACATAATTATATAGAGTAGCACGAGAAACTTAAACAATCAATCAGTCAAGGTTTAAAAACGCCGAAGGAATTACAACTATTTTGACTCGCATCTAAATGCTTTGTAATTCAAGTTAAGCGTTTGATATTTAAGTTATCTAGTGTGATTACAAAGACTTAATTCTCTTTCTACTTAAAAAATCAACCCATATAATTTTTATTTTTGTTTCTTAGTTAAATTAGAGAAATTACTCAATCCTTTTCATAACAAACAAAACAGTTTTTTGTAAATTTCATATCATTTTGGAAAGATTTATGCAATTTTAAGATCATTTATGCTGGATTTGCTTTGGCTTCTGGGGCTTACCCCAGCAGGGGGCTCACAATGCCCCCCTGGACCCCAGTTGGACGAATCAGAGTTCAACCCCCCAATGTTTGAGAGAGAATTATACCCCTGAAGTGTGATCTGAAGCATGTGAAAATCATCAATAGACCCTCGAATATTCGTTAGATTTAGAGATTGCCAGGAGCCAAGAAAAACTCCCATCAGAATGAATGACTTTCAGTTTCAAAGAAGCGGTTCGTAAATTCCTATTGTTTTATTGTTTTGTTGAAAAAGAACAGAATTTATAGTTTATTAAATAAAATGTTGTAACAACACTACTGGACTGGTTGATAACTAATACAGAAACAAATTTATAAAAAGTTATTAAAATCAATGGATCTGTTACTTATTCTATAATAGAAGCACGTTGAAGAAATCAGTGGGCATGGTTGGCTTTGGAGATAATAATAATAATAATAATAATTTATTACTTATAGTGCGCATACTCCATAGGAAGATGCTCGCATGCGCATTTACAATTGTTCAAAATATTAAAAATATGATAAATGTCAGAATGAAACTATTTACATTAATTACAATCTCGGATTTAAAAATTTACATATAATATAATTGTGGTAATATGTTTAGTTAAGATCAAATGCCTGGCGAAATAA
>JAOBBB020277426.1:0-10940 GCA_025331005.2 Zoanthus gigantus | reverse complement strand
GCTACATTCAGCAGGGTTCACCCGGTCATGAAAAGTCATGGAATTTGTAAAATGCATTTCCCAGGCCTGGAAAAGTCGTGAAATTTAGAGAAAATGGCTAAGGTCATGGAAAGTCATGGAATTGTTTTTCCCTTGAGCTATGGTTTTTGGTGATTATAAGGTTGTCTTACATTTTCACGTTATTGAGATTTGGAATTTTTGAAATAATGCCATTACAAAGCAGGAGTTCAAAAAGTTACAGTGGAAAGAGGAAAAAGGAAAGATTAGTTCTTCGAAAAAGTATAGAAACAAAGCCGACTAGCGTCCGAATGCCAGAAGCCTTGTTTCGAAAGGTATAAATTAAACTTATTAACAACTGTTTCACTTAAACACAAAGGAAGCTCATCATCATAGCAACAGCAAAATTTGCTTGTTCAAATCTTTATGAAAAAAATGAGCTCTTGACAAAAAAAAAATACCTTATCTTGTGCAGTGAATTAACTATACAACAAATGCTGAACGTGTTATTATAGGCAAACTAATTAAAAGTATATAATACAATATTTACTGTGAATTAAGAAACAATCCCACTTAAAGTTTCCATTTGGTGAAAGCTTTGATAAAGCAATTAGACTTTTCTCAGATACTTAACCAGATGTGTTTTACCTCGTATCATTTTTTAGCAGGCGCAGGTTTGCAGATATGAAATCAAAAGAAAGAATGTTGGCTCGCATGGATTGTTGACTCGCATATTATACACTCATATTTTCCGTTGTGTTAGACTTTTCTCAAATGCTTAACCAGGAGTAACCAGGTGTGTTTATCCCACATCATTTTCTTAACAGGTATTCAGTTTGCAGAGCTCGAGGTGAAGTAAATTTTCAATCCACTAAACTCCCGAAAATTGGCCTCAAAACTTGTTTTTCTTGAAAATGCTAAATTTGCATCTTTTTTGAAAGAAGGCCCTCCAGCCATAACATTTTTGAAAAAAAAATAATGCTTTTAAAACAGTAAGTTTGGTGCTTTGTTAGCCGTCGTCAACTAAAAAAATTAAATGTTTAATGCAATATTTAGCAATCTAGTTAAAACGAATAAAATATTTACCGTGAAGAGACACTCCATCTTAAAATTTCCATTATGAGAGCTATATGATTTAGTAATTAGACTTTTCTTAGATACTTAATCAGATAATTTTTATGTATTATCACAAACCATTTTCTCAATAGGTATTGACAATTTGGAAAGGTGAAATCAAAGGAAAGTTTCAATGCACTTAACTCCCCAAAACAGACCTTATGTTTATTTCCAATCTCGTTTTTCTTGTAACTGCAGCTTTCTCAAAAGAAGTAAGTTTCTCGAGTCATGAAATGAAGTTGTGCTTTAAAACAGTAAGCTTTATGTCCTTTGTGCCTTAATGGCCGAGCTAACTATTATACCAAAATGCTGAGTTTATCATTAGGCTAACATGAATAAAACTAAAGAATATTTACCGTGAAGAAACATAATTTCCCACTTCAAATTTCCATCGTAACAGATGCAATCAAATGATTACATTCTCACATACTTAAACAGGTTGTTTTATCTCACATCATTTTCGTAACAGGCTTTCAGTCTGCAGAGGTGAAATCAAAGAAAATTTTCCAAGCAACTACTTAGTCCACAAAATTCAGCCATATGTTTGAGTTAAAGTTTGTTTTGCTTGTAATTGTTGCATTTGCAGCTTTTTCAAAAGGAGTTCCTCGAGTCAAGAAATCCCTTGAACAGAAAATGCTTTATAACGGTAAGTTTTGTGCCTTGTTAGCTCGATAAACTTTGAAGCTGAAGTTTAATAAAGTGCTATTTTGTTTAAGTAGGGTTGAAAGAAATGTGTCTAATCGTTTCTCTGACGAAGGGCTAACATTTAGATTAATCTTATACTACTAACAACAATAAATCATAATCGCAGAATTGCGCACGATTGTTTTAAAAATATCAGTATTCGAGAATGTATAGTTTTAGCAGTTATTTATAATATCAAAAACTTTCAGATTCCGAGAAGTAAAGAGCCTTAAAAAGGCTTTTCATTAACTAAAGAAGTTGAAAATATTTTTTTCTTTTTAAGGTTATTGATACACGCTGCAATTTTTTCTCGTGCTCGCAATGCAACTTCGAATCTTTGTTGCCGTGAAAAATTGCAGCGTGTATCATATGAAAACAAACGAATTCCAATCAAATATATAGCTTGATCGGGTGATACACGCTGCAACTTTTTTTAGCACTCACAACAAAATGCATCAACGCTCTTTACTTCTCTGACCAACAATGTTCTCAAAGAATGGAATGTCTTCCCCAGTATTTGTAGTCAAATACTGCTTCTAAAGACTTTTTGGTATTGTCTTTCGCAACTTTGTTCTTATATAATCGACGCTTAGCAGAGTCCCATAAACATTGATTCTCCTTATAACATGGTATTAAAGTGCTTCTTTCAGAGTCGTTGAACTTAATCACATCGTTCGCGCTCGCCATTTTGCCGCGAATGAAAGTGGTTCTGGGTAAAACTCAGTATCAGTAAATCCCGATTGACTTGCTTTGGCTAATTTGCAATCCTGAAAATGCTGCCGAGAAAAGTTCAACGTTTTGATTTTCTGCAATAATTCTTTTGCATTGCGAGACATCGTTGCGGTCAACATCGCGGGCATGATACTCGCTGCAATTTTGCCTCGCGTTAGAAACGCAACAAAAATCAAAAACTGCATTGCAGGCGGAAGAAAAATTAGCAGCGTGTATCCACAGCTTTAGGACATAATATTTTTTATATTCAAAAAATTGGTTACTCTTGTTCTCTTTTGTCTAAGATAGAGGGTCTAAGGCTTTCCGCGAAGGACAAGCCAGCAGTTTCGCGTTTGACGAATGTCTTTTTGTACTTCATATTAGGGTTTTGATCTATAGAGCTGGCCTAAAAAGTACAAACAAAAAAAAACAAAAAAAAAAAAATTCAACAACTAAAGATCTTGCGAAAAACAAGGACTTTAATTTACTTTGCTTAAAGTTTATTCGGAACAACGGGCTTGACAAGAAGTTGTTTTCTTTCTTTCTGACCACAGATACCTTGCCTTAAATAAATATTTCGTAAACATCTTTTTCAATTCTAAAATAAGCACAGATTATAATAAAAGTAAACATCAAGTAAGAGCGAAGTGGGAACTCAATACTGAATACGAAAACTTTGCCGTAAATCTTATCTCTAGAAGTTGTCCCCTACGTACAAAACGTGAACTACAACGACAAAAGAGACGGCAAGCCTTGGTCATGTGACGCCTTGAAGTTTGCGGAAAATGAGGAAAATCTTAAAATCTCTAATGCTTTAATTCTTAATATGCTTCCAACCCAGGTGAAGAGAACAAACTAACCAGCTGGTTGAATGACGCAGAAGCAGAAAAACCCAGTAAGTTATTGATTTTAGTATTTCAACGCATCTGTTGGTTGAAAGAAATGGATCAGAAATAACATATTACACCATTGTCACAATTTTGAGAGCACAGGGAAACAAAATAAGGAGATAAACTAGTCCAACCTTAGGCACAAAGCGCAGGTGGCTAGGTTAAAAGGTTTGTCAGTTATCGTTGTTCGATTTCTAGCCCTTCGTCTGAGAGTTCATTTCCCTGAACTGCGATGATTAAGTTTTTCGATCAAGAGTTGAATAAACCATGTTTCTCACTTACTCGCCGACGCACTTCAACTTCAACAAGTTTTTCCAAATATATTAAACCTATTCAAGTGTGACCAGTGCGATGCTGGTTTTGCCGTGGACATCCGTTCGTACCCGTGGGTGGACATCGAAGTAAGAATTCGTCAGTTCGAATAAAATAGTACGACAACAGACACACAGGCACAGTTCCGGATGACCTCCGCAGTTGTTTTAAAGTACTGAAAAAATGTGAGAACAAGTTTGATTGTCTTATTAATGAGATGCTATTCATTAAACAATGACGACCATGTTTAAATGTACAGTCAGACTTATTAGACCAGTTTCGCATTCTTAGTTGCCGCTGATTTAAATAACTGCAGATTCCTTTCGCACAGTGTTAGCCTCGTTTTGTTGTTAAATATTCAAAAATATTAGTGCAAGAGAGCAAGAGGTCACACCTTCAACAATACACACAGTTGTAAGAAGTGTAAAACTACATTGGCATTTAGGAATATTTAACTTCATATTGAGGCTAACACTGTGCAAAAAGAATCTGCAGTCATTTAAATCAGCGGCAATGTTGGAATGCAAAATCGGTCTATTGTCTACATAGTTTGCAACTTGCTCATCTCAAACTGTCACTAAAATATTTAATACCAATGAAGCAGAATTTGCAAGGTTGTCATCAAAAGAACATCCATTTTGAGTGTAAATTCTTAATTCATGCACCCCACTTGCACCCCAAAAATCTGATTAATTCAATGCAGTATACCCTACTCCGATACCTTATCCAAAGGGGTCAATAGTTCAGACCTGATGCTTGATGTCTCTGCATGCCTTGTTATAGAAAGTAACCTGTTAGCCAGACTCTCAGCAGCTAAAACATCCAAAGGGCTAGAACACTGAGAGGCTTGAAGTTTCAATGCTGCAACACATGCTTGAACTGTGTGATTAAAAAAGTGTGATTAAAAAATTCAGATTATAATAATAATAATATAATAATAACTTTATTTAGGTGTCAAGTAATATATTTAGCCGGCCAAAGGCCTACTAATTGGGGACACCTCTTTACACCACTCTAAGATGGACGGAGACCTTTAACATGACAGACAAATACACACACAAACACAGAAGTCTCTGAGGACCTACGGTTTAACGTCCTTTTCCGAGAAGACACGAAAGTCTAACCATTTGCTGTTGTTAGAGCAAAGGCAGCACCTTCTCCTAAATTATTTTAAGACCCTGAGTGTTGGTCCGGCTGGGAATCGAACCCGAGCCTCTCGCACGATAGACTGGCACCTTACCAACTAGGCTAACCAGGCGGCGGTTACCTGAGTTTGTAAAACCTGAGTTTGTAAACCTTATTTCAAAGCTACTACTTTTAACTAACCATAATTACAATGCTAGCATGCACAAAACCAAGTTGATGGTTAGAGTGGGTAGAGAACGTGCTGTTAGGCCAAAAAGGGGAAGGTACTGTACCCATGTAAGGTTTGTGGCAAAGGAGTTGGAGCAAACTAAATATGGTGTCAATGCTGTGAAAGATGGTGCCACCAGTTAATGATTATGCTCTAGATAATCAAAACTTTTTTTCTCTGAAACATTGAAATTATTATGTTTTTAATATCTTTTAATAACTGTAAATGATGGCAGAATGTACATACTAAGAATAATTTTAGGTTGTTCAGAGTAATCAGAAAATTAAAATATAACTTCTGCCCTAGAATTTTTAAAGAAATGGAGGCCTTTTTCCGTGATATTCTGATAGTGAACATCTTTGACTACGTCAGCTTTTTAAGATATTATTTACTTTAGTACCAACGTATGTAAAATGTAAGATACTAAGACTATCTCTGTTTATTTTGTATAAAGTACAATGGTAGGACTATTTCTGTAAGTTTGCAGAACTTAATAAAGTTTATATTCAGAAAAAAAAAAAAAAAAAAAAAAAAATATCGGCAGCACCAGGAACGAACTGGGCACCTTACCAACTGCGCCAACCATGACCTTTCTTATACTAATGAAGCAGCTTGTAAACATGGGCGTCTAAAGTTATCCCCCCATTATGCTAAAGTTGTATGCTAATGAAGTAGATTGTAAACACAATGACGTCAAAAATGTCCTCCTATTAACTAAATTTGTATGCAGATGAAGCAAGCTGTAATTTATTACGTCGGTAAGGAAAGTCCAACAGATAGGATAAAATGATAAGATTTCAAAACTCTATAAATTAATGTTCGTCTTCTCGAACTGCCCGTGCGACAGCAAAAAGCTAAGTACTGTGTTTGGACTTTTGATGAAGCAAGTCAAATAGATCTACACGTCGGATGAGACATAAAGAGATCCCAAGATGAAAAGCATAAAGTAACATTGCAAGCGCCTAAAATAGACATGGACTTAGATTTGTATTATTTTTAGAGCTTTTTGATACAATTTAAAGCTCATGAAAATTTTATCTTAGGCCCGAACCTACAGGCCTATAACCTGCAACCTACAGGCCTATAACCTGCAACCTACAGGCCTTTAACCTTCAACCTACAGGCCTATAACCTGCAACCTACAGGCCTATAACCTGCAACCTACAGGCCTATAACCTGCAACCTACAGGCCTATAACCTACAACCTACAGGCCTATAACCTACAACCTACAGGCCTATAACCTTCAACCTACAGGCCTATAACCTACAACCTACAGGCCTATAACCTACAACCTACAGGGCTATAACCTACAACCTACAGGCCTATAAACTGGATCGTTACTGATATGACTATCTTGTATACAGTCAAACCTCGATTATCCGGACTCATCAAGACCTCGGTAAATAGTCCGGATAATCGAAAAAATGAATATTTTGTGAGATACAAATGTATATAAAAGATATATAAACATGTGAACAGCAAAAAAAAAAACATTGTAATCATGAAATTTACAGTCTTGATGAATTTACAAATTTTCATTTTTTGTTCAGATAAGCATCTTTGTTTGCTTCAAAAACTGTCTCGTCGCACTTCCGAACAAGGATAAATATGCTGTTTCAGAGTCTTTAAAAGGATTTAATCGGTCTGATAAGAACCTTCTTGCAACTTCGAGTTTTCAAGATGACAACTAATTAATATTAAGAAAAAACCGGGACCAGAATAGTCCGGATAATCGAGGTTCCACTGTAGTAGGTACTGTAAAGGACTACAGCGTATTTTTGCCCCTACCTTTGTGAGACGCTGGTTGGTGACACCACCTGGTACATCTTCCAAAGCAAATTATCGTCCCAGTACAAGTCACTGAACTGATTAATGATCGCTTCCTTGAACAACGTCTCACTCGAGCTGCTCAACGACATCACGAATTTAGCTGAAATTAAGCCGTTTGGTGGTGTAGAGAGTTAATTGCATTATATTAGGGCAAGTAAATAAGTCAGTGCAGAACACTGATAGACAAATAGTTGCAAAATAATAGTTACAGGATATAATGTATAAGAATATTTGATGGATAGATTGTTTGCCAGTGCCACTCTAGCTTTGATAAGAACCTTCTTGAACCCTGGCTTACTGAAGTAAAACAAAACTGGTACAATGAAGTTGTTTAAGGAGTGATTCTACTTCCTCAATTTCGCATCATGAATACAATTATCAGTTACTTTCACCATTAATGCAGTAATCTTCATTCTCTGTGACCCGTTGTCTCGCTAAAGTGCATTTGGAAGGATACGCGCAGAAGAGCATGCGCAGTCAGTATAGAACGCATACATGTTTGAGCAATGACGGATTTATCGAGGTCTTGTTGCTGAACAAAAAAAAATTTTAATAGCATGGAATCTAAGACGCTAAAACACGTACACAGTTCATGGTTATGTAAACGTATAGACGTACGTATACGTATAGAGTTACGTATAGACGTACGTATACGTTTAGAGTTACGTATAGACGTACGTATACATTTAGAGTTACGTATAGACGTACGTATACGTTTAGAGTTACGTATAGACACTATCATGTATTTAGACATGATCGAAAGCCCAGTAGAATCCTGTCTAAGAAACAAGAGCAAAATACTGAAGGAGTTTGTTTACAAGCTTATACCAAAAGTCTATCTGCGTTGTTACATTTAATATGAAGGTTATAACATTTTGCCTCCCGAAGTCCAACCTTACGTCCTCGTCGTGGGAGGTGAAAACAGGCAATGCAGGCTAATTTTGGCAACTGTGCTTAGGGCAAGCTACTCCATCACAGTCACTTTATTGGAACAAAAACTGAAGACCAAAAAAAATCTACGGGAACCGGGGGGAAGGGGATGGTCCACAGACAGTGTCTGGAGTTACGAGTGCTGAAAGCACGACTACATCAAGCGGAAGTTACATAGGGTACTCGGGAAGAGATGATGTGAGCAAAGGAAGAGAGTAGCCATTATGATGACCAAGGTTGCCAGGAAAAAACTAATGTAGTCTTCAAGACGTGCTAACAGACGAATCAGCCTCAGACGAATTTTACTTCATAATTGCTCTCCGTACCGAATTTCTCCTAGAGGCCGTTAACCCTTCTTTAGTATAAATTCGGCCAATAATAAATTTTGCAAATAATTTAATGTTAATAATGCATATTTGAAATTATTTATATTCAAAATTTTCTCAATTAGCTTGACAGTCATTTTTAATGCTGACAGAATTACCACCAATGTTGAATGTGTTTGAGACTGCCTTTCAGCTTCAATACAGTGAAAGCTAGTACAGTGGCATCCATGTACATCAAGAAACTAGAAGAGAAACACCTTTAAACTACTAACCAGTTTCTATTAACAGGCGGGGTTGCTTCTATTGCTACATATTGTACTGGTAATAATGGGTCTAAAAAATATTTGATTTTCATGCAAAGGATTTTTTTGGTAGACGTCATCTTTATCTGGCGAGTATTCACGTTTGATACTCGGTAAGGAGGCCAATTCGTCATGCGTCTTAAATTAAGTAGAAGGTACTACCTTTGCTCTAACATCTACAACTGGTTAGATCTTCATGTCTTCGCGGATAAGCACGTTAACCTGTAAGTCCAGTCTCCCTCTGTCGGGGGACTTAAAAGAACACACACAAGTCTATCGTAAAGGGTAGGGTAGCGATCCCGATGTTGTGTGATAAGTCTCTTGTACCGTGAGAGCACTATCAATATAAAAATAAATTAGTGAGCTGCTGCAGCGGACGATCTAAGTATCTCAACTGTCAACTCTGCACTTTGGTATCTACCTATTGTACATCTACTAAACATTTCTCGCAAGTTCTTCGCTCATTCGTTGTATGCCAGTTCTTAATTTCGAACGTGATTGTTTTGAAAAATGTTTTGTATTCACATAATATAATTTAATCAGGCCTTACCCATGTTTAGGTCTTCTATACCGTCGTCAAGGTAACCATCAAATGCAAATTCCTCTCGAATCATTTCAATCAATGTAGACAACATCTGACTCGCACCTGTAGACACGGGAGTTACCTGTAATATACAAACACAAGTCTTATAAAAGGAGAAGCGTTTTGATAATACTAGTTTTTTGCTAATCGACATCAAAGCTTCCTAGAAAAAATACTTAAACCATGAATAGAAAAAAATGCGAATGCCTTTTGCAGTCTAAAGTTGTATTTGTATAGGATTCTTCCTGGCAATCTTCTATACATCAGCTTCTTTAGTTCCTCTTGAGGAATTATGGCCAAGTTAAGTTGACGTAGGGTAAAGAATCTACTTTAACTCAACAGGCTTATTAAATATGACCAAAGTGTTGGGCAATGAAGAAAGCCTTTTTAAAACATGAACTAGTTTTGACTTTCAATACAATCTGTTAAGCTGGATAGATCCATCATCTAGGGATGGTCCGCTGGAACTTCCCAAATGAAGTTTAAATAAAAACAGTTTGACAAACGCATCTTTTTTTTAATAAAAAAATTCTTTACTAGTTTATACTGCTACACTTACTCTTTATGTTCTCTTTTGACGTTAAAACTGTCGCTGAAAACGCTGAAAATGTTTTTTTAAAGAACTAAATTTTGTATTGTTCGGGGTTGTTGTTCAACTCGGAGCTTCCTTTCGGCGGAAATTTAGTCGAGCCCCCATCGTTTGATCTTGACTCATTTCTTGTTTAAAATGAAAATAGATTATAAACAATGATTTGATTAGCTGAAAAGGGAAACAGTAGAAAAGAAAAATGAGCTAAGCTGTTTCAGAACTTTTTCAAAACAAAATCTTTTTAATGTTTAATATACTTGTTTGTTTATCTCGTCTTTCAACCATCAAGTTGTCATTCTAAGAAAGAAATTAAATGATGCCTTATAGAATACTTGTAATAACAGGTGCGAAATCTGAAATCATTCTGGAAATCCATCTTTTCAAAGCTTTGTCGTTTAGGATCGAATTTATAATATACGATGACAAGCTTCTTGGTTTATGAATACTGTGTTTTAACTCTCGTTAACAGCAACAATATATAAAATCATTGTAAATGTTCAATATTATTTTGGTTTTGGATTCGTTAACTGCTGCTTTGAAGTAGTTATTCACTTTGGCTTTAAACTAACAGAAAGAAATGAAAACAACTTTCTGTACCTAACGGCAAAGGTTATAAACTCAATTCTCCGTGAGTTGTAAGAGAAACTATAATTTAACGTTATTAAAGATGATAACATAGCGCTGAACAACGGCAAACATATCTGATAAATGAATGATCTATATTGTATGTTGAGACGAGGAAAGTGGAATTTCTTCTTAACCCAATGCTGATTCTAAATTAAAATTATTTTACTTTTAGCAAACGTTTCTTTCCAGTTGTTTATGCATTTCTGCAAGCCAAAGGAACTGAATCGGAAAGAAACAAGGAATAAGCTATTAAAACAACGTATTTTTGTTCAGAGACAAAAGACAAAAATATTAACAAATTTATCAACTATATGAAAAGATATCTATACATTTAAAAAACGCCTTTGAATTAAAAAAAAAACAGCCTGTGTAAACAATTCTCAAATAGAAAACGCTCAACAAGATCAACAAGGGTTGGGTAATATTTTTTAGAAGCCAACGAGAACATCACCTTAAAAAATGTTGTTTTTAAATGTTAGCAAGAAATATAACCCAATTAACCGAGTCTTCAATCAGAAATCTAAAACCTGAAGTGTAGGCTGCGTTATTCAACGACAAATTAATTTAAGCAAAAATTAAATATCTTCACCAAAAAAAAGGTTTACGGTTCTTGATTTGATTTTGATTTAGAACATTTAGGAACCTAGTGAGGTTCCAAGGAGTAGAGATAACAGGACTCGAGGTCCTA
>JAOBBB020277338.1:0-10944 GCA_025331005.2 Zoanthus gigantus | reverse complement strand
GGGTGTTTTAAACCGGTACAGTACATCCAGATCTTCATTTTACCCGTCCACGGCTTTTAAACAGGAACAAGAATTTTTAACACTTTGCCTTTGGCAAGAGGCGAACATGTTTTTTCCAAGTTATAGCGTAACTGTCATTGCGGAGAGAATAGAAAGGTTAAGCAGCAATAACGTTTAAGAACAATAGCCTGAGTTATTGAATACAAAAGTTTGTTTACCACTGAGCATTTTTAGTTTGGTGGACGTACAACGTAATGTCACACTTCAAATCTTTGTTCGTCTCCGAGATCTCACCTTTTTGTGCACACAATTCTTCAGCAAAGCCGATATAGAAAAAAAATAAACAAGAAATGTATTTTTTCATAACCGCCGTTCTTAGTCCTTAATCACTCTAGTGATCACTAGAATACACCATTTTGTTTGCTTTGTTTACCCAATTCAGACCACGTGACCACCGCGCGAATTAGGTTTATTATAGATAAAGTATGTCTATCTACTGTACTTAAGTACCTCTTCAAGATGTTTCATCTTTTTGGTCATTTCTGAGTTTTTCTTTTGTAGCATAGTGCACTTGGCAACAAATTTTTCTCTTTCAAGTTCCTAAAAAGCAAAAACATCAGTCGACAAAATACACCAAGTAATTCCAACGTTAGTAGAGTTCTAAGAAATTAATTTTAAAAACATTTACTAGCAGACCATGCTGTGATGTAATTGTAAATTCTCTGCGTTTGCAAAGCATTAGAAGAGAGTTGATAATCTGTAAGATATTGTAATCGAGTCCCTTGAGAGTGTGGTTGGTATGTTAAGATTGAGTTTCACGGTTATGTTTCACTGGTGAAGATCCTCAATAAATCAGTTTGGTTGATATACGCACTGGTTTGAATTTTTTGAAGACTCGACCATGGTTGAATCAAGAGACAAAGGTTATGATTTATAGCTGCATGGTCTTACCGGTTAGTGACAGATAACCCAAATTCAAGTAATCGATTTTGACCAATTGCAGACGCAGATTTTTTACAGTGAACGAAGGTTGCTTATTAAAACAGTATAATCCCCTTGTAGCCATAATAGTCTAATTAATAAATCTTCAAAGCCACTTACAAGTCTGGCACACTTTGCCTGTTTTTCTTCAAAATCATTCATCAATCTTTTACTTTCCTCTGACTTTTCCTTCAGCTGCCATGACTGAAAGGTAAAACACAATCATACACATTTATTCTGTCAGCATAAAGAAGTGACATATATACTGCATTATGATAAAATCCTAGGCTGTGTTGTTCAAAGGCTGGATAACTTTAACCCTGGGTTAAGCAAAACTTCAAGCAACAATTTCTTCTAAGAACAGGTTAATGGTTCTTATAAAATAATAATTAGATTTTACAGGAAAAAACTAGTTAATCCCAAATTCCAAAATTCAAATCCTTCCCTGTAAGGTTGGAAACAAGAACATGGGTCAAAAATTTAACCCTGGGTTAGTGCTAATTGGCTTTTGAACAACTGGACCCTGATTATAAGCTCCCGCGAAATTAATATAAAAAATATTATTTACTTAGCAGACAAAAAAATTCCTCCAAATGAATTTCTTACAGTAACTGCAGGATAATAATTACTTATATCCCAAGGGCTGCACTCAGGAATGAAGAGTCTGTTATATCTAACAAGGATTTTCATTTAATTTAAGTCTTTTGGTAGAACAGATAATTTTACTACCTGCTTAATACTCTGGTGAACCAAGAAAAACATCAACTAAAATTGATTTTCCTTATTGTCAATTAATAAGAAATTAATTATCTTTAATCTTTAAACCAAATAATGTCAATGACAATAAAGGAAAGTTATTAATTTAAAAAAAAGCATGATAAACAATTGAAGATAAATTCATCGAATTTGTGGCTTCAGGCACCTACCAGTTTCAACCTTTCACCCTCTACATTCTCCAACTTTTTAACAGTAGTCTTTAGTTCTTCATTTTCATCCTCCAAAGCTTCCAACCTTTGTCTCGAATCAACAGTTTCATCCAAATGAAGAGGACTTGTGACCCGCGATTGGACTGGTGATTGAATCTGTTTTTCAAGGAGAAGACGCTCTCTTTCTGATTGCCGAATAATACTTTCCAACTCTTTAATCTTGTTATTCTGAAATAAAATCATGTGCAGTATTTGCAAATGGGGAAATAACTAGACCGAAGTACATTATATTAATAAGAAAATACAGACTGAACTGAATTTATCTTAACACTCATTAGATTTAACAATTTACCTCTGCTTGTCCACTGATCTTTCCAACTCCAAGTTGATTTTTGAGCTCATCTAGCTCACTATCTTTTGCTAATAATAACTTTGCATGTTCAGCAAGATCTTTTGCTCTCTTCTTGGCAAACATCCTCTTTACATGCTCAACATCTGGAGAGCTAGCAGAAGATATCTAGCAAAAATAAAAGAGACAAATAAAACACAAATTTTGATGAAAAAGACTTTAATTTCATCGTGAAAAAGGATGATAATCATGAATAAAGTACCAGCCATACCAATTTTCCCCTTAGTTACAAGGAGGAGGGAAGGGTAATATATATTCGTACTGTAACATATCGCTTTTTAAGTTTCCCCATCCCCCCCCCATCACTTATCAGCTTCCCTGGTTGTAAGCCCATCTACTTGGAACATTTATCTGGTTATAACCCCCCCCCCCATTTCCTCCCCTCCAAAGATATCAGCCCCCTTCAGTTCTACTTTTCCTTGTTTTCTTAATATAAGTACTCTTGCAGAACCCTGTACTACTGCAAACACAAAATTATGAAAGATCGTGGAATAACTTTATTACTGTGTTGTGTACGTTTATATTGTCAGTGTTTCATTGTTGGTAGCATTCATGTCATCATCAACATAACGCAGGATTAACAAGACACTTCACACAGCATATACTGGGTTGCCTGTGTTCCTGACTGAAGCAAAAATGAATTGTTTTCTTTGACACAACGGAGAACCTGACTGCTGCACAGGTCGAAATTTACCAAGCTAATTGTATTATATTCGGTGTTGTAAGTTTGCAAAACTGAAGAACTCTACTTGAATACAAATAAAGCAAAAGCTATTTCTAAAATAATAAACTTCCTATGGCTCCATTAAATAGGATCAACATCATCGTCATCTTCCTTTAATACCGCCCCTAGTTTCTCACTCCTGGGGTTGGATATGATACCTCCACTGTTTTCTATCCTCTGCCATATCTTTTGTGATGTTTAGCTTATTCATTTCTTCTTCCACTACCTTACTCCAGGTCTTATTTGGCCAACCTACTGGCCTTCTACCTTCCACTCCCAAAAAGTTATAAATAGGATCAACATAAAATGCAATTGTTTTTATCAGCTAAGATAGATGCTTAAATTGCTTTACCTTTCTGTTTGATTCAAGCTAAGTTATTTCCGTCCATAATAATTATTCTTGTCCTGAGTACAAATTTAAAGTTTACTGAATTATCCATTATTGACAACTAATTATAAATGCGAGTCAAACTTTATGCCTGCCACGTTTATCAGATAAATTACAAAAAAAATTAAATTATGAACGATGTGGTGTATTTACTTTCAAACCAAAAATAAACCGAATTGCATTGGAGAAACAAGCACTCTAAATTCATAAATTCATTGATTTTAAGAACTAGAACGTTCGTTTTTTTTGTGTCTGGATAAAATTAACCAATTTCACAGTAGAAATACTTAGTCCTCGTATGAATGTTCAGTAAATATTCTAGTACAAATTAAATGTTTTCCTGACAGCTTAACAAATGATCAACAAAAAATCGTCAACTCAACCCAGTAAGAAGCTCTGTTTGTTTACATGATTTTTATAGATGGTCCATATAATGCAGTCTGTGCTTCATTGTTAAGTTTTGATTTGATTCTAAAATTGTAATGCATTCACTTTATAATGAAGCTTCAAAGTTTAATTTAAATAAACTTAGTAAATTAAAATAATTGTATTTCCATCAACACTGCTGTGGCTTAATTTGAAATGTCTTTTCAATACTACTTGTAAGTTCCCCCACCCCCGTCCCAGATATAAGACCCTCTATTTATAAGCCCACTCAGAAGTTGTATAAGCCCAGGGCTTATAACCAGAATTTTAAAGACGAGTATAAATATAAACTTTACAGGGGGAGGTGAAAACAGAATAACAATCAATATTAGCAATATAAACATATAAAAAGTATTAAATTATGTAATCAAAGAAAGGAATATACTAGATAGTTTTATCAAGCAATAGAGTACTTAGCAATACCTTTTCATCCTGTAACCTTTTTGCTTTTTCTTCAAGTTGCCTGGCAACGGCTACTAATTCTGCATTTCGTTTCTTTAGTTTCTTTATCTTTTCTTCTGTGTTAGCGTGTACTTTGGAGGACTCGTGATGGCTACTCTGATGTTTCTAAAGTAAGATTAATTTGTAAGTAATAATGAAAATCACAGTATGTTTCATAAAAAACTGGCAAGATCAAATCATTAACTGATATTAATTACTGTTTGCTTCAAAAAAGAACCAAGTTGAGGTGAATTAGGGCATTACCAAATGTTAGCAGGTTGGAGGTGGGGTGTAAATTATAAATTGTGAGTTTTGCGTTTTTTACAAATGATCCTTTTCGCAGAAATCAAGTCTTTATTCTTACTGTAATTTATAATAAAACTAACTTAATTTGTTTTTAAACTTGACAAAAGCTTTGAAACAACATGTTTTTGTAACATTTGCTACAAAGGAATAATAACACTTCAGCCATGATCAAACTGTTAGCCAATGAAAATGAAGGAGCAATGAGTCGTGAAACCACTGAAGACTGAAAAACTCAGAGTGCCCTGTTTTGACTAACAAAATGTTAATATACCAGTTTTATTGTCATAAAAAGTAGTTCAAGGAAAATAAAATTATTTTAAAATTTTAAAAATATTCTTACTAAATCCTAATTTTAAGAGGCATGTAATAGGAAACACATTTTTTTAAATTTGGCCTTATGAAAAAGAAATTTAGTCAAAATTAATACATTTTTCCACTGGAGTACTTAATATGTTAAACAATATTAAACAAAAAGAGAGAACTTGATGAAATGTAGAGTATAAAAAATGTTAAAACAGTCAGATCGATATTGCACAGCATGATAAATTAACAGATTTAAAAGTTCATGTAAACACTTGTTCTGTAAGGGCAGTGGAAAAATAAAAGGAAACATCAGGAATAATGTACCATTAATATTAGTACTAAGAGAAACTAAAAAGGTGGCCAAAAGATAAGATGGCAGTATGATGGCATACACCAAGGAATGTTAACAGACTGTGATATTAACACAGGGATTGATAGAACCACAAGCAAATACCTAATACTTTTTCTTTAAGTAACTGAAAATTTCTAACTGCTAATTTTCTAATAATGTTCATTCTTGAACATTGTTACGTCTAGTTTCAAAATAATGGATAATATATTTTAACAATTGCAATTTGTTTGTTTTTCATGGCTAAACAAGATTAATTTAATTAAGTAAAACAGCCTCAACAATTCTTCTAAAAACACAATTTGAAACAGAAATTTGGAAGTACCACCACAACTTAAGTTGAAACGTGATATTGCTTCACTTACGAGGTAATAATATTGAGTTGAGCTATGATAACCCTACACTCAAAGCAGCCAAAACATTTTAACATAATTTACACTGGGTTTACTAGTGAAATGAATAAAGTTGGTAATAACTTATGAAATTTGGAAAGTCTTTTTTTTAAAATAGCTTGTTTTTTACTAAAATGTAGTTTTTTAATAAAGACCAAAAATGGCATACCTGAAGCATAGCACACTTTTTCTCTAATTGTTGAACTGTTGTTTGCAAGTCAGCATTTTTCTTGACAAGATCTCTTTCTCTGTCTCTCCTATTACAATTCTGTAACTAGAATGAAACATCGATATGGCATTTAAGACAGTTATAAAAGTTAAAGGTATTGCAGATAGATAAATTAATAACATTAAAATATAAAATACTTAGAAACTAAAAATTACAAATTTATTCTTTGATGACTTAATGTTAACATCATAAGAAACAAACCTATTTTTATCCATTTTATAAATATTTGGCAAAGATTACTCCCATTCTTTATAGTATATTCATAACATATTAATATTTTATGGTAATATATCTGACGGTTTTATTCCAGAAGGGCACTCTTTATATATTAACTGAGTAACTTTAAAAATATTTTAACTGAGTCATTCTAGCAATATTTACCAAGCAGTCTACATAGTGTTAGAGATATGATGACTTCTGAAAACATCCTTTTTTCAAATAATAGCATTTAGACTAGAAAAATTATTTTTTTCATTTACTGAATTATGTTGCTCTGGCCATCTCCTCTAGAAACAAAAATCCCGTATTATAAAATATGACAACATTATCACAAGTTTCTCAATAATATTAATTAATAAAAAAACATATCAAAGTTGTTATTTCCAAAGTTAAGCTTAGTCAGTTAGTGTTAAAATTTCCAGTCTTCTGTACTCATACGAATAAAAAAGATATTTCTCAAGTTTTTCCATTCACATTTAGTGGCTGTTTGTATAGTATTAGTAATGTCAAAAATAACACCATAATAAGAATAATAATATATGAAAGAGTATAAAGTTTACTTAGAATTTCAATACAAGTCTAAATCATTTGAATTCCTTGCATACTCATAAACCATTAAATCAGCATTGTTTGTGTTAACACCTTGTCTTGTTTGTATATAAAACTTTTAATTTTTCAAACTATGAAAGAAATATAAAAGCAACAAACATGACAGAGTTCGCTTCTCGCTCGGATGACAAGTTTAACTAAATTAATTCATATTCGCATGTGAGATGAACTCTCAAATTCTAAATTATATTAAAACAAGCATTGTACTATTTTCGAGTTTAGGCTGTAATAACATTGCTGTGTAAAACTTAACACAACAGTTATAAGTTAAAAGAACAATAAAAACTACATTACGTTTTCGCCGCAAATATGCGAGGTGAAAAAGAATATTACTATTTCAATGCCCCCCGGCAAAGTACAAACTTCTATGAAACAGAAAATATCAAGTTTACTGTTCGAGTATCGGATGACAAATTCTTCCTGCACAAAAACACGAGAAAGAAATTTATAGTGATCTTTTCCAAAAGCAGATAACTCCAACGGCAAAGTTATAAATACACAAACGAAAATCCTTTTGTGCTCTGAATAGAAATATTAAACGAATGTTGTTCATAGGGCAAACAATTATGATACTGATTAATCATTGATTTTATAATACAGTTTTCAACAACCGTTATCAGCCTGTAGTAACCTTCAGTTTCAAAAATTGACGGCGCTTGATAAAATGCAAATGAGAGGACAAATTTAATATCAAGCTAGAATATTGGAACAAATCAACACAAATATATCAATTTTAAAATCTAGTTCAATAGGTAACAGAGATTGGACCTATCGTGACCTAATTTAAAAAATAATTTTATAGAAGAACAGTTTGGGCTCGAAGTTATCACTGACAATACTCACACAATCTTCGCGTCCTTCGATAAACTCTTCGTCTAAAGAATCCAGTTTTATAAATGACCTTCTACTCGAGTCCCACTCGCTTGATTCACGTCTTCTCCGAAGTTCATCTTTTTCAGCCTCAAGGCGCCGAGTTAACTGATCCTTAAATGCAAGTTCTTGGCTTTTTTCTTCCAAAGCTCTTTCAGTGCTTTTTATTTGCTGCATTTCTTTTGCAGAGGCCCGTTTAGCCTCTTTTATCAACTTGTGGCGTTCAACTTTGTGTTCAGTCTCGAGTCTTCGTATAATCTCCGCTTTTTCAGAATCCGCGGCCGATTTAAGTTTAAACAATTCCTCCAGTTTGTATTTTTCATCTTTGATGACCGAAATTTCATTTCTTAATTTAGCTTCGATATCTACAGACTCAATTTTGTTTTTATCGACTAACTGTCTACGTAAATCGTCCTCTGCACGCTTTGTTTTTTCTTTCTCTTCTTGAATTTGGTTTTTGAGCGACTTTACCTCCTCATCTTTGAATTTCAAAACCTGTCTGATTTCCGTTTCTTTTTCTCTAACAACACTTTCTCGTTGTCTTTTAAGCTCCACTGCATGTTCTGCCTGCAGTCTTTTTACCAAACTATCGATAGCTTTTTGTTTTTCTTTATCAGCATTTTCTTGTATTCTCTTCACCTCCGCGATCTTGTCACGATTAAACTGTTTAACTTTAGCTTTCTCGGCTTCTAAATCTGATTTCAACCTACTGATTTGTCTTCGCAAATCGTCACTCGATCGCCTCGAGTGATTTAGAGGACTTCCATAGTCTTTCTCCGGGATTGGAATGTGAGTTGACGGCATTTTTTAGCAAACTACTACAAGGTATAAAATCACATCCCTTCAGTGGAAGTAGCACAACATATCAACTCATATTCACTCAGAATTACCAAACAATTCCATATGGTTGTGAAATAACAATGTAAATTGCACTACGCCAACTGAATTCGGACGTAAGTTGATGCATTCCTTTTGGCGCGATTCTGCAGTCAGAGCTAATTCTAAGCTATTCAAAAAACCATCAAAACTCCACAACAAAACACAGCAAGTCATTATACAACAAAACCAGTGCCATACTCATATAAACTGTTTAAACGATGCAAATCTGTGGAGCATGCGCAATGGACTTATCTCCAGGGACCAAGAGGGTCTAAAACCCAAATTTGGCCATCATTTCCAAATAAAGGACGTCGAAAAAGCAAACTAAAATAAAGCAGCGATTTTCCTTCGCTTTCTCGAAATAAAACACATATGTTCCTTTTTAAACAAGAAATGTATTTTTTAGCAAAACCTGAATGAAAATATTTAACTATAGGTAATGACTCATCTAGCTAGAATGTTTGCAGTTTTTATGGAATGGGGGCGGAATCTCTTTGCTTCAGATTATAAAAAGCGCTTAAAGATTTCGTAACTCACATAAACCGGCCGGCGGCACAGCAACTTAACTAGCATAAACCAAAACGGAGCTTTAAATATTTTTTTTGAATTATTTTTGTCTTAAAAACTATATTTTAACGGACCGCTTAGGTAAAAAATTGAAAATATTTTTGACTACTAACTCAACGTACGATATTACTATGACAACTGATTGTTGGGGCAAAAATGTGCCCGACTGCTTTTTGCATGTAATTGAGCACGTAAGAAATAACGCCAAAAACAACTTTTTTAAATCTTTAAATTGAAAATTGCAAATAGCAAATTGTTGACATAGTCATTGACTAAAAGAAGGACTAACCATTCTGATCGATTATTCGTCCATTTTCTTGAAGGAATCGATTAATTCTAATTCTTTTACTCTGAGTTTTCTTGAAACGCCTAAGTAAAAAATACTAAAAGAAGACTGATAGAAGTCTCTAAATATAAAAAGGAGAAGTTATTACACAGAGTACGACTAATAACAAGATTATGATTTATGTAGTCTACTAATGTACTCCTTTCTATCTCTAGTTCCGACTTTCATTTCTCCAGAAACTCTAAAAGTTGTACAATACTTTAGAAATAATATAATTATAACAACTGAGTATAAAAAAGAATGATATGCAGCATCCGACTGGCCAGACATCGTGATTTCCTGACCGAATGAAAGCATTCTTTATTCAGTTTTAAAAAGCACTAAAGCTAAAAATAAGGGAAGCCCGTCAGACTAATTATACAACAATTGTTTTTGAAGACTCAAGCGCCACTTAGTTGTCGGAGAGAAATGATAAAACAACTCATTTTAAAAACAATATATATGTGCTTTTAATGTACCTTAAAGGATCAACATTTTTCACAGTTGTATATGTTCTTAAACAAAATTTATATAAAAAACAGTATTGATAAACGTTTTAATACTTTTTTTTATTTACAGTCAAACTTTTATATTTTATTTTTTACGCAGGGCAGATGGCGACGATGAGAGCAGTTTCTTACTGACAATTTATATACATTAATTAGTTATTTATAATAAAAGGCGCTACTGCGAGATTAAATCTGAAAGGGACGTTGGAACAAAAAATACTGAACCAAATTACGGTAAACGTTGATTAGCATAATGATACTGTGCATGCTAATTGTGATATGCAATTTCTAACAATTGCATAAAATTTTTTTGGATTTGTATTTTTCAGCAGCAATGTTAGTTCGAGTTTGTTCGCTTATGTTTCGTATCTGCTAACCGAAAGGTTTGCATTGTTGAAAATCGAACATACTCGTGGATTTGGATGACATATTAATCTCTTTACGTTCAACTGTCGGCTGAATTACCTCCGAAAAGGTTGAATTTTCCCGCAATGGGGATAATTTAGTTCAAGTTTTTCAAAAATGTTGTTTTGCGTTTGTTCGCGAATGTTTACATCAACAAACATAGTTTTTTCTTTCACAGCTGCATTGTTGATTCATTGATTCGGCTTGCAAAACTTCTGTGTAATGTTGATGTAAGAATTATTTGCCCTCTCGGGGTCTTGACTGAAGTTTATCGACTGCATGACTGTTGCATGTTGTAGTATCAACCGACGCAACTGATAACTCCCTTATCTAGTGTTTATATATTACTGCGATTATCAAAGATTTTTAATCTGTAGTTGATTTTAAAACTGCATGACCTTAAAGTTAAAACAAATGGAAGATGATGAGAGGTTTCCCCAAAAGCAAAAGTGACCCGTTTTAAAACTTTCATACAAACATAAAATCTAACAAAAAAAATTGTGATATAAAATAAAAGTTTTAATTAGTTCTCAACATAGGGTCTAAAATTATCGCTTTGTCGGTCATAAAGCGCCATGATTGTCGACTATTGATTAAACCGAATTAAGTGAATACACTCTTTTTTTTTATAAGAACCTTTTTTATAAGAACATGAGGCTGAAAATCGCCAAAAAATTAAGAACAAGT
>JAOBBB020277256.1:0-10944 GCA_025331005.2 Zoanthus gigantus | reverse complement strand
CCATTAATGAACACATTTACATTACTGACATTTACAAGGCCCTTGGCAATCCCAAGTGACGTTTCTGCGGCTCTTTTTAAAAGCACTCATTTGCATTCGTCAGCCATTTTTATGCTAAAGAAGGTAAAAGTATTTTAACCGAAACGTCCTTATATAAATTTTTAGTCAATGACAACAATTTTTAATTCTAATTTTATGAAACTATATGTATAAATCCATACGAAAACAAAGTTGAGCTCCAAATACTTCTAGATATGATTACATACCGGAGGAAATTCATTCCAAACCTATAAGATAAGACAGCCCCATTGAAACAATTGCTGAACAAATTAATCCTTTGGCTTATATATTGAGGAAACGGATGTGACAGCTATCGAAACACTGAAAGAATTAACTATAAAAGAACCGTGCTTTCACACTATGCTCCTAAGCTAGCGACCAATTAAAAGTACTTTAGATGCTTCGAAAACCGGTCTAATTGCATTACTTGAAAAGAAGGACGCAAAGAATGAAAACCCGTCGGTAGCAGATACCAACAGAGCCATGCCCCAGACCTAAAAAACTTTGCCCAACTAGAAAAAGAAATTCTGGCCATAGTTTTTGCCTGTGAAAGATTTCACAAATACATCTATGGCAGACCAATCTCAATCAGGTCAGAACATAAGCCGCTCAAAGAATTATTTACCAAGCCCCTCAACAAAGCATCTCCAAAAATCCACAGATTCCTCCTGTGACTGCAAAAGTATGATCTCAATGTTAACTTCAGCCCTGGAACCGAATTACTTGTGATTGACATCCTCACCAGATCATCCACTTCCTCCACCAAAGAAACTGAACTGTTCCAGGCAGAAATCCGCTGCCACGTCCATATTCAATAATCAAGAGTTAATTATACTGGATTATGAACAACAGTACAAAAGAAACTAGATGTTTCGGCAAACCTTTGCCTTCCTCAGTGCGAAAAGGGTGTAATGAGCTCATTGACAAACATATATAAAGAAATAGAATTAATTTTACTGGATTATGAACAATAGTACAAAAGAAACTACATGTTTCGGCAAACCTTTGCCTTCCTCAGTGTAAAAATGGAGTAATGAATTAAATTGACAAATTGTTCATAATCCAGTAAAATCATTTCTATTTCTTTATATATGTTTGTCAATTTAGTTCATTACTCCATTTTCGCACTAAGGAAGACAACAAGGTTTGCCGAAACATGTAGTTTCTTTTGTACTATTGTTCATAATCTAGTATAATTAACTCTATTTTTTTATATATGTTTATCAATTTAGTTCATTACTCAATAATCAAGATCCTACCGATGACAGAAACAAAACTAAAAAAATTTAAACGAGTGACAGCACAAGACCCAGAGCTACTGATCCATCAGTAGACAAAAAACAAATACCAGCCATTCTCAGGCACTACCCCGAGCTAGAGTATAGTGTATGGTGTATAGTGTATGGTGTATAGTGTATGGTGTATAGTGTATGGTGTACAGTGTATGGTGTATAGTGTAATGGTGTATGGTGTATAGTGTATGGTGTACAGTGCATGGTGTATAGTGTATGGTGTACAGTGTATGGTGTATAGTGTAATGGTGTATGGTGTATGGTGTATAGTGTATATTGTATGGTGTATGGTGTATAGTGCATGGTGTATAGTGTATAGTGTATGGTGTATAGTGTATGGTGTATAGTGTATGGTGTATAGTGTATAGTGCATGGTGTATCGTGTATAGTGTATGGTGTATAGTGTATAGTGTATGGTGTATAGTGTATGGTGTATAGTGTATAGTGTATGGTGTATAGTGTATAGTGTATAGTGTATGGTGTATAGTGTATAGTGTATGGTGTATAGTGTATGGTGTATAGTGTATGGTGTATAGTGTATGGTGTGTAGTGTATGATGTATAGTGTATGATGTATGGTGTATAGTGTATGGTGTATGGTGTATGGTGTATGGTGTATAGTGTATGGTGTATGGTGTATGGTGTATGGTGTATAGTGTATGGTGTATAGTTTATAGTGTATAGTGTACGGTGTACGGTGTAGTGTATGGTGTATAGTGTATGATGTATGATGTATGGTGTATAGTGTATAGTGTATGATGTATGATGTATGGTGTATAGTGTATGGTGTATAGTGTATGATGTATGGTATATGTTGTATGTTGTATGGTGTATAAATGAAGAACTCTACATCACCACAGGAAATTCTTCAACCTCTTTAAAAAATATTTTATTAGGTCTAATTATATTTTCAGCAGATTTGTTTGGCTGCAACAGATTTGTATCAACAACGCAAAGTTGTCGTGAATTAACGCGTGATGTACCCAAGGTTTGATATACTTTGATGAAAATTTGGAATAGGTGCGCATTAAAATGTTTGCTTTCATTTGGCAGTCTTTTGTAATTCTGACCATACGATACAGTATGTATGCATACCCCCAAGTTCTCAACACCATCCATCGATTATGCAATGTGAATGCAATTAAAAAAGGTTATTTTAAAACACCAAATGTGTCAAATAAAAGACCCGAAATGTGGCTCTCAATTTAAAAACAGTTTAAAAAAATAACACAAAACAAGAGCATTTATAGAATTATTTTTTAAGTGTGAAGCTTAACGCACTAAAATACGTTGCCAGGTATTTTTTCTTTTATTTGAAGCAGCTGAAGAGCGCTTTTACGTGTCAAATATATAACGTAAAGTTGTCACTATATTGCGGCTTACCACAAATGTTGGAAGCGTATAACAAAAGGATTTTTATTTTCAATTTTCAAAGCATACAGTCTATGACGTCCATTGACTTAATCAGATTCATATTTCTCGACCACATGACGATCTGAAAACATTTCAGAGCCATCCTTCAAATGTTTGAAAATTTATTTTTATTATACATAAAAATTGTCAATTTAAAAATGTTTTGTTCTATATGAAAAAGGAACCGTAAACATTTCTTGGCGTCACCTGAAAAGCTTCTATACTGTAGAATATAAATTTGTTATCAGGGATATCTTAAAGCTATTTGTTACTGAGGCAAAATTATTTTCCTGTTCAAGAATTCGATTACCTACAGTGCCACTGAAGCATAGAGTGCTCTCTATTCGTCCCTTAGCCCTTAGTGTTTCTTCAGTCATCCCTTTTTACACAGATAAAATGTTTAAAAATAAAAAAAAACTTCAGATATGTGGCATCCAGCATAGAAACGAAAAAACAACTAAAAGTTAAAAATCATTTTACGACCATTGATTGACATATTATAAGTTGTTTCTTGTAATAGTTGTCAAATTCATTTCATCAATACCGAAAAAAGAAAACCTCTTGATTTGCTAATTACAGAAAAATAATAAATTAAGAAACCATGAAATACACAGTCACTGGCATCTCTGAAAGACGTTGCGGGTTTTGTGGGTTTGTGCTCGTCACTGAGATTACAGTTCCAAACTGAATAATCAGGCCAGTTTAAATTGTAAAACCTTTACTACTACAAGAAGTACATTAGAAGTTACTCATACCAGTTTATGGTTGAACTGGAAGAACTTGACACACTGCATCCCAAGTTCTGAAGTTCGATAGAAAATTCATCGTTGTCATTATTTGACAAATAAAAGAATCTTTTGCAGCTTTTGGACTCCATACTGATTGGAACAGTCGTATTATTTTTTATGAAAATATGAACTGAATGACCCGTACGCGGAACTTAAACCTATTTAACTAATTCAATAGAAATAACCTTTTTCAAATTACGTGGAGAAAGAACGGAGTTTAAAATTTTCAGAGGTAAATTCAGCAAAAAGCTTTGTTCGCAAACAAATATGCAATGTCAGATGGAAATGAAATAATCTTCACGGAAAATTTAAATTTTTTAATAGAATGCATTTTTAAAATCACTACCACTCACCTGCGAAAGTGACAACACGATGATAAATGAAAACAACCGAATATGTACAATTTGACTACGCCAGTCTCAGTGTTTCACCTAGCAAACTTTTTTATTAATTTTTTGGGGGTTTCTCCTTGGTTTTTAAAACCCTTTTGGCTGGTCGGACAAAAAAGATTTATCTAAAAAACATTTAACCTAAGAATTATACTTTTTTTTCCCGAGCCTCGTGATTCTTAAAATGTTGACATTTTGAGCCTTATACTTATATACAATTCTTAAATAATTCTTAAATAATAGTTTCAAAATAGGTTCTCATTTTGTCGAAGCAGTGGAACCAGAGTGGTCGAGTGATCGAGCCTCAGTATGATTCTTAAAAAATTCTTAAAATTTCCGATATCTGAGCCTCATGGTTCATATAAACTGGATTCTTATAGAACTAGACGCTCTAAAAGCGTGTAGTGGGGCTACAATACATGTACAATACATTGACTGAACATGTGACTTTTGGACTTCCTGTGCATTTTTCGGGAAAATTCGCGAGGTCTTACAATAAGTAATTGACCAAACGCGACGTGACAGATAGATAGATAGATTGGTAAAAAGGTAAAACTAATGTCGGGCATGCGTAGCCCGACTAAAAAAAAGTGTATAAAAATAACGAAACAGGTTGCAGTTGCATTGGCTAGCTTTTTCCGAACTCCCATTCACATTGGCTCACTGACAAGTTAATTTTCACGCAGTACGTCATTCATTCAATTATTATTTGTGTGTATTTATTTAACTGGAAGGAAAAGTTACTGCAGCTACCCTTTAAGCTCTAAGCTCATCAAATGACATATTGCGTCCCCTATCTAAACCTAATACTTTTTATATAAGCAGTTTGAAAGAATTTTGCTTTTCATTTGACTAATGCTCGCTCACAGCGAAACTAATCTTTACTGTCGCTTTTTGCCGTTTTTTTTTAAGGTTTGACTAGCTCGTAAGATGATATCCGTGAAATTTCGATGTCCATGGACTGTCCTGGTCAACAGCCTCGTTTTCATGTACCTTTAGGGGAAACCCGTGTGATTTGTACTCCCTGTAGTACAAATCACAAGAGAAACCCGAAAGTAACACGAAAACGAGGCTGTTACCTTGTGATTTGTACTACAGGGAATTCATATGTAACATTTGCTGACCTATGTAGATGTCAAATATTTAGTTTCGATTAAAAAAACACTCAGGCAATATTGTACAAACAGATAATCACAACAAGTCGGGGGAGAATTACCTTACCGAAGCATACATTTTTAAGTGCTGCTATACCTTCACACAATTCACAATCTAAAGTTTCAAGCTCTTCACTTTCTCTAAGAAACTTCTAGTTTATCGGATGAACTCCTTAACAAATCACTCTTGTTTGAGATATGTAACAAGGACTGAGATGGTGATGATGAATTGCATCCCTGGTTTTGAAATGGTTAAGTCATCCTCTGAGCATCGATTGTTGCTTCATGACTTTGGGAATTAACAAATTTGTTCAAATTATCTACAAAATTTTCCCTGTAAACCATTAAAATATCCTTTTCGCCCAGAAATATTTTGTCCCAGAAGAATTGCATGAACCTTTGATAAAGTAACCCATTTGTCAACATAAGTGTTAAATCGATTATTTTCAACGCGTTCACAGACGATTTGTTGGTAACGTCGTAAAACTTAAACGCAACTTGTGCCGACACAGTTGCAAATTTGAGAAAATTGTCCAGTACATATAAAGAGAGACAAACATAATATGTAATTATTGTGAGAACGTTAAAACCTTTGTTTCGTGACGGATACATAGTGTAATTGAGTTGAAAAATGACTACCGCCGTGAAACATTTAGATAATATTACAAGAACTTCCACTGCAATTTTTGCATCTTCGTTGTTGTGAATTATCAGTAAGTCGTATATTATGACTAAAGACAGAAGAAGACCGATTGACCAAAAAAATGGCTTTCGAAGCAAGAAGCCTGCAACGACGTTACCATCAATAGGTCGTAAATTAGGGTTAATTCTTTGGCACATAAGAAATATGCAAATAGTCGAAGTGGCGATGGAGCTGCAGAGCCAAAGTGTTTTCCAGCAATAGCCGTCACATGACAGGTCTTTGTAAACAGTAAAGTTCTTGCAATCAACGCTTGTTTTGTCCAACCATAGCGTACAATCAACAATAAAAATACCAAACATTGACAAAGTTGCCAACCGAAAGATTTGGAGAGCAAAAAATAATGTTGTTCCAATAAGGGGAAAAACTTTTTGTAGCTTTCCATTGAGCGTTCGGGGATGAGCAGTTGAAGATGGCTGTAACGTGCAAATTAGAAACAACAAAAAAAAGGTTAGCAAACCGAAGCAAATAATAAAGTTGCCAGCAGCAGAATGCATTTGTAACAAGATTAAATACGGTATGTTAAAGTTATTCACCGAACTGGACGTAAATAGTGTGGTAAATATCTCACGGAGGATTTCGATTTACAGCTACTATATAGCTAGCTAGTTTTCAGTCATGCATTCCTCTCCGGGTAAACAAACAAAATTATTATAATTACCTGTTTATCTAGTATACTACCAGCTGAATTCTGACTTGCTGAACCACTTTCGATATCGCCATCCATTACCTTTGACTTTAGATCAACTTGTTATTTTGTTTTTGTATGATATAAATATTAAACCAAATTTGCATTTCTGATTGAAATTTTTTACGGAAATATAAACTGTTTAATTATAACTAAATTTCGACATCCTGGAAATTAGTATCGATTTCGTTATTCCGGGAAAATGGACTTTGTGACGTTATTTAAGTATTTAGGACGCAGACAAGCTTGTCCTCAGGCCCCTTTCCTACTCTTCCCCTAAGAGTGAACAGCTGGTCACGTGTCACCCAGATTGTGGGTTGTAAACTGAATTGCAGATACCAGGGTGGGGTGGCAAAGCAGAAAATGTCACTTTAACAGTTATGATATGTCTACAAAAAAATGTGTAGTGGTTCAACTGCAAAAAAAACACACGGCAAAAAAATTTAATTTCTATTTTTTTTATAGAAAAGAAGTGGGTCCTAATAAATACAAACACATTTTCGAAGCAAGTAATTTGTCTCTCTTATCAACTGTTGAAGTATTTTTCGGAAAACCTAACACTTTCCGCATCTTTGTGTACCTGCAAGCCTTGCGATTGGCGATTAGAAAATATTTCTTACAATGACAAGTTTCGGAATAATGGTTGGAGTAATGGAGGTGTAAGACGTGTGAAGTGGAGCGGCTCCCGACTGTTTTTAGTTTATAGTTTCCTATATGGAAGTTCAAGGAGTATCGAAACACCTTAAAAGGAAATCAAGGAGCAGCTCTTCGGACACCGATAAGACGTCTCCCAAAATAAACAGAGCGGAGAGTTCTTCAGGTTTTGAAAATTCGCCGACCGCTATTACCGAGCTTTCCGGCATTGATGACAGTAGCGAGGACAGCAAAGTCGTAGATGAAACTTTAAAAATGGTCGAAGCATTCGGAGCCAAATTAGATTAGCTACTGTCAAAGCTAGATATATTAGAAAGTCGTGTGAACGATATTCACAGAGACCTTTCCGAAATAAATGTGAAGTTGAGCGAGCTGGATAACAGAGTCTTTCTAGCAGAAAGAAAGACAATGGATTTAGAAGAAGCGATAGAATATGGATGTAAAGACACCAAAGAGTCGAAAGAAAAAGTAGAAACTGAGTCTTACCTGGAGGCAAAAGAAGAAGCAATGAAACTCAAACTACATCTGTTAAATAAGAAAGTTTACCAGAGGAGAGAAAATCTTAGGTTCTACGGAATCGAGGAGAGAAGCAATCAAACGAAACGGGAAACACAGAAACAATATTAAAATTAATTAAGATTTTCTGCATATGATCATCGCAGGAGCCCATAAGTAGGAGCGAGCAACTCCCATGTTCTGCTGTCACGGCGTATTCACAAACCTACTCATTTTTAGATCATAGTGCCCGCGAATTTAGATCCATGACATGCATCCATACTTTTACTCATTGACGTCACCGGAAGTTTGTATTACCATCAAAGCGAAACCAAAATGGCGGACAGCAGTGAGGATGAATTTTCTGATTCCTCCGGTAATTTAAGTGTTGTTTCAGACGAAAATTTTGAAGTCTCTTGTAGTTCAGAAGACAGTGTAAGAGAGGATGAGTTGGAAATCGAATACAGTATTGCGGTTTCCGTTCGTACATTGTTTCATACTATGGCTACCGAGGACCGGCACTTTACTTAAAATTTTTCGGCGAGTAGCGATCTAAAAATAAACCAGTCCATGAAAACGCCGTGATATAAACCCAATATGGGAGTTGCTTGCTCCTAGTTATGGGCTTCTGCTTGACATCAATTATGCCTGGAGCATTAAGCTACAAAGAGTCCATCGAGTTGCAAAAAAAATCCAAGCAAAACTTAGACCTATAATTGCACGATTTCTAAATTACCTAGATCGTGAGCATATCTTTTCGACGAGGAAAAATCTAGAAAGAGGATCTGGTTTTGGCATAGGCCGGCCCTGACTTACCAATCGGAAGCTGTCAATATGCGAAAGTCACTTATTCCTAAACTTATAAAAGCAAGAAAGGATGGATAGAGAGAGGCTATTTTAGTAAACCGGAACCATATAGGTTGTATATAGACGGAGAAGAGGTACAGTAATGTAAATATAAACTCAGCAAAATTATTCTGCACTGTACGTGTGCGGCAATTTCTCGGAATTCACAATGGGGCTATCTTACCATCTTTGGGGGCTCATCTAGCAATAGCAAGGGCGTTGGAATATTATTTAACAATAATTTTGAATTTCAAATTATCAAAAAAGTCCCGGACCCAAACGGAACTAATTTATTCTTTGCGACATCCAAACGGAAGATAGAATACTGGTAAATGTCTATGGTCCAAATTATTACGACCAAGACTTCCTTGAGGAAATTTAAAAGAGAAAAGAATTTTTCCGAATGTCAACAAATAATCGCAGGCGGAGATTTTGATTCAGTATTTGACATCTCGAAAGATAAATCTGGTGGTAATGAAACTACTCACAAATCTTTAATGGAATTGCCAATCTGGTAGATATCTGGCGAATCTTAAACCCGGAAAAACGACGATTTATATGGATAACAAAAGAGGCCAATATACAACGTAGACTCGACTTTTTTTTAATAAGTTGTAGCCTGTGCACAGACATTGTGAACGCTGACATACCACCACCAGGTTACAAAACCGACCACTCACTAGTCACTATAATTATTAATACAAAATCAAACCCAAGAGGTCCTGGTTTCTGGAAATTAAATACTTCTCTGTTATTTGAACAGGAATATGTTGAGCTGATTAAGAAAGCTATATCCGTAGTGTCGGAACAATACAAATATGCCAATGAAATTGATGACATACGAAAACGTATACTATTTGGGAAGTCTTAAAGATGGAAATTAGAGCTAGTTCCATTTCCTTTGCAAAACAAATAAAACTTCGTATGGCGAATCTGGAAGGAACATTAGAACTTGAGATTCAAAAGATCGTAAATGAAACGAAAAGCTGTAGTACAGAGGAAGATCGAGACAATTTGGTGATAAAGTAAAACTTGTAAACAAGACCTCGAAAAACTGATTGAATATAAAACATAAAGCTCTATAATTAGAGCAAGAGCACGTTGGTACAGTGAAAATAAAAAACTGGCCCTATAAAGTATTTCCTAAATATGGAAGAGCGACATTTCAACAAGAAAACGATTAAATATCTAAAGAATGATAAGTCAGGAACCTCTGTGAATACAAAGACATCCTCAATGAAGCAAAAAAAAAAAAAAAGAAAAAATCTCCAAAAGCTGTAGACCTCCTCCAACCCAAATTATGAACTTTATAATGAGTCCTTCTTTCCTGCACAAAGGAAATTATGCAAACTTAGTGAGGAGGAGAAGGAATCCTGTGAAGGAGAACTGACAAGAGATGAATGTCTTCAATCATTAAAATCTGTGGCAAACAATAAAACTCCAGGCTCAGATGGTTTTCCGGTAGAATTCCGTAAATTCTTCTGGCAGGATATTAAAGTGTAATTTTAATTAAAGCTTTAAACGCAGCTTATAGGAAAGGCATATTGTTTATATCACAGAGGCGAGGCCTGTTGCTTTCCCCCCCAAAAAAAGATCTTCATTACCTCAAAAACTGGCAGCCAATTTCATTCTTAAACAGTGATAATAAAATCGCTGCAAAGGTAACAGCAACAAGAATAAAGAACTTTCTTCCGTCTATAAGTATAATTAATTCTGACCAGACCTGCTTTTTGAAAGGTTGCTTAATTGGAGAAAATATCAGACTAATCGACAGTATTATCAACTATACAGCCTACCCTCTTGGTGCAATTCAAAACAAAGGATGGTTCTCTGAGTTCTTCCCGCTAAGTCGCGGTGTGAGGCAGGGATGCCCTTTGTCGCCGTATCTTTTTATCGTATGTGCAGAAATCTTAGCTTTAGCATTTAGAAGAGATAAATCAATAAGAGGTATAGATATTATGGGCGTGGAATGTAAGGTTAGCCAGTACGCTGATGATAATACCCTTTTATTTTATATATACTGAGATTTTCGCATCAAATTTTGCTGTGTGAAAAGCGTTTCGGATTTTACTTCGACCAATCAGAGAGGCGAAACGAGTTTCTCACACGTGAAAAAATTGTTTCGTCCAATCACAAACCACGGTTTAAGCGAATTGTGTTTTCGCGGGCTTTTTCGCGGTCATCGCGGGTAGCTTTGTCGGGCAGCTTTGACAAGATAATATTTTCGGTGTACTCGAGTTGTTCGTAATTCAAACTTATCAAGAGCTAGGAGATATTTTTGAGGATGGCTGAACAATCAAGAAGATTTGTGTCTCTAGACAAACCTATAGACAAGTTTATCGAAGACCAAAAAAACAAGAACACTTTCAAAGACACGAAGAGATGTAAGTTTGCTGACTGAGTTTCTCAACTCCAAAAATGAAAGCAGAAGAATCGAGGAAATCCCGCCAAAAGAGCTTAATGAAT
>JAOBBB020277160.1:0-10945 GCA_025331005.2 Zoanthus gigantus | reverse complement strand
TAAAGTGCGCCTTAAGAAAAAAGGAATATCCATCATAACCACTAGAAAGTGCGCCCCAGCAAAGGAAATGGGGTTAACAACTTGGAGACAGCCAATCATAACGCTCACGTAATTATTTTCGTGCTTCATAACGATATGAACACACACTTGTTGACCAATCAAAATGCACGTACTGTACTTGCCAAATTATTTTATAAATTACCTTGATGCCAAAAGTGAACAGAGTGAAGGTCATAATCAGGTAGTCCATGTGACTCTTGTGCAGTGGTAAGAAGACAAGCGGTTTGTTTTCCTGAAGAATAAACGATAAAAATCCATAAAAATTATGTAATAATAGCACATATTCATAAAAAAAAATGAATGTAGTCAATGCACCGTGCGTTTTAGGGGTCGCAACAAATACAAAATATAGATTTGATAAAATTTCCACTCATAATTTTTTTTCCGCAAAATGTCAACACAATGGCTCATGCAAGTTTGGTCAGAAACAACTCCATGATGTTTTTAGGACTTTCAAGGCCTATATTATTACAAAAATCAAGACCCAGAAAACTAAGAATGAAAAGAAGATCTCTTGTTTAATTGAAAAGCAAAACCATACTTAGATAACAAAATACGATAATTCTGCTGCGTTAAAATAAACGTTTGCCATACGGTCACGTATTTATCGTCCATGAAAGATTATATTTTACAGCACTTCCCAGGAGTGATTCACATTTTCCAGATTTTTTAAGAGCTGCATTTTAAATATTCATTTTTCCAGGACTTCCGAGGTTTTTCAGGACCACCGCAGTTTTCCCGATATCTTAATGGGCCTGACATAGAAGGCCCCATAAGGCCTTTCATCACAAAAACTTTAAAAACCTGAGTTAAAATACTAAAACTGAAATGTTGCATTTAGAAAAGATGGAGGAAGAAAGAGCGGATTTGAGAAGTTCATGGGCTACAAAAACTAAGAATGACATGGACTACTATATGCATGAACAAAAATAGATATGATAAACGTATCACTAATGTTTTAAACATACAGCTACTGCCTCTAGCAGCATTTGCTTCTGGCCATGATGAACTTGAATGGTGTTAAAAAGCTTTCCAAACACCTTGATCAAAACCCAGCCAGTCAACCTGCAAAGTTAAAGGGCCCAAAATGAAAAAAAAGTTTAGTTAAACTTTCCAGTATGCACATTTTAGGTTAACTTATATTGCAGGTTATCAGAAATGTAGAGTTAGAGTTAGCATGCTGATGAAGATGATTGTATGGTAGTGGTTATGATTCATAATGAAGACGATAATGATTGTGGTGGTTGTTGTGGTAATGATTTATAACACTGAGGACGATGATGGAGGTGGTGGTAATGATTCATAATGACGATGATTGTAGTGGTTGTTGTGGTAATGGTTTATAAAACTGAGGACGATAATGATTTATGTTGACGATAATGATTATTGTAATGATTCACAATGATTATGATAATTCTGGTGGTTGTAGTGGTAACGAACTATAAAGTTGATGTTGATCATGATTATGGAGGTAATGATTCATAATGATTGTGGTGGTAATGATTGATGATTGTACTGATAAATGATTCATGATGGATGGATGATAGTGATGGATGGATGATGGATGATGGATGATTGTGGTGGTAATGATTTATGATGGATGATGGATGATCGACAACTGATGATGGATGATGGATGACCAATGATGGATGGTAAGAAATCCATAATAGATTATGGATGATCGATGACGGATGATGGATGAAAGATGATTGACGATCGATGATGGAGATGGATAATGGATGATTGATGACAGATGATGGATGATTGATGATGGACAATGGATGATCGATAACCAATGATGGATGATGGATGAGGAGGAGTTGGAGGAGGAAGATGACGAGAATGACAATGATGAGGATGATGACGTTGGAGGTAATGATTCATGCTGAAGATGATAATTATGGTAATGATTCATAATGATGGTAATGATTTTTAATGTTGATGATGATGATTATGGTAATAACTCATAATATTGATTATGACAAAAATGGTTGCGATAATGATTCATGATGATGCTGCTGATGATGGTGGTGGTGGTAATGATTTATGATGATGATTATAATAGTAACTCATAATGATGATAGTGGTGGATATGATTAATTTCATTGTTAAGGATGATAATAATTACTATTTATAGCGCGCATGTATCATGTGGATATGATCAAATGGGCATAACAACATAGTTACGAAATAAATTACAACAAACGTGCTAACAAAATATGAAGATATCTAAAAAACTAATACTAAAAATGGAATAATATGAGTTTATATAAAAATTTAAAATTAATACAAGGTTGTTCATTGGCAGTTCTAAATAAAAATGTCTTTAATAGAGCCTTAAATCTGTTAAAAGAATTTTTTTCTCTGATTTGGCGAGGCAAAGCACTGAACAGAGATGGCACTGCAACAAAAATGCCCTTTCACCCAACGTTTTATAGGTTTTGATATTGAATGGCTTCAGAAGAAGTTCAACATGACAGCTAGGAAGCTGCACTGAAATGAGACAACTGATATAATCTGGAGCAGGACCATGAACAGCTTTGAACGTGAGTACAAGGATCTTAAAATGCACTCTCTCCTTTACTAGTGGCCAGTGTAACGACTGCAGAACAGAAGTTATGTGCTGCTGCATTTCGTGCACGTTGTAATTTATAGATCGATTTCGCTGGTAGTCCGTAAAATAAACTGTTGCAATAGTCGAGCCTTCCCATTGATACAGCATGGACAAGAGTTCGTGTTGCTTTTTACAGAAAGATATTTTCTGATCCTTCTAATGTTATAGACAGAGTAAAAAGCCATTTTACAAGTGTTGGTACATTTTTACAAGGATGATTAGCAATGATTCCTAATATTGATGACAATGATTTTGATGGTGTTAGTGATTCCTAATATTGATGATGACGATCATGATGATATGGATGATGATGATGATCAGGTGTTTGTGATGGTACTGGTGATATAATGGTGATAAAAATTTTAATGATGTTGAGGATGATCATGATATTGATTCATAACGCTGATTACTATGATGATTAGATTCATATCAATGAAGAAAAATGGTGTTAAATATCCTATATTCAAGTTGATGAAGATGTTCTGGATGTGATTCATGCAAAATGATCCCATAGACAATGATGATGGTACTGATATGTTTACTGTAGTGGTGATGAGAAAGACAATTGGTTAACTAGAATAATGATGATAATCAAATTAAACATAAAAGAGAAATGCAAAGTCACCTTATTAATTTCCTATAAATAGTTGTGGTCATGTGGCTAATAATTCTTTTTGCTTCTTTCTCCTGTACTTGTACATGTCTCTGCCTCTTTGAATCTATTTCTTCAATTTCTGTTACAAACCAAATCAGATCTTAATCACGACAACTACATATTGTAAAACTGAGAACCTTTGATTAAATGAAAGGTGCTAAGTTACAAGAAAATCTACTTGACTGTTCTAACATTCCATTATACAATAAAAACTTATAAAATATTGTGTTGCCTTCCTTAGACTGAAAGCTGAAAGTCCTTTTGTTTTCCACAGTCCCTTCTCACTCCACGGCCAAGAACGCCTGTAACTATTACCCTCCGTTTTGCAATCTTAAACAACTCTCTGTCATTACAACATTTGTTAAACTTATCAAGTCCATTTGACATTCCCTCTCCATGGCTAAAACAACTACAGTACCGATCCAGTTTACCTCAATGTCATTAAATAATTGGATTAAAGCTTTTGTAAAATATTTTGTGAGATCAATTGCCACCATATAAGTATTTCTAATGTATACGTAATTACAAGGCATACTGTAGGTGAAATAGTATGATGTTGGTAATGATTTATAATGTTGATGTTGATGATAATAACGATATAGTGAAGTTGATGGTGGCACCAATTCATTATAAATATGAAGTCTACTACATACAGCCACCATCATTATCATTTATCATAATGAAAAATTTCCATCACCGCAAAACTTTGTTATCATAATTCTAGGATAATGTTGATGATCTAATGATTCAATTTTTCATGTTGTTTATTGTGTTACTAATGGTGGCTATAGTTGACATATTAATTTAAAAAGAATGAAATCTAATTTACAAAATGAGTTTAAGTTTATGTCCAACTTAAGAACTTGTTAAGTTGGTTTATGTATTGGCGAGAAGGTTGAATGCAATCTTTGACCTATGCCTTGCAAGAGTTGTCTATAATATCTGGTATTTCCAGTTAAGGTTACAGACTGAATAATTATGATGCAAGCCTAATAAAAGTGTTATTAAAATAATTCACCATTTTTGCACGAAATTACTGAAATTGCATTTATCAGAACTTATTGGAACCAAATACCAGCAGGATAGCATTTATATGAAGCGCACAATTAAACTTTTCCCAATGTCCATGTCCAGGATTTTCTGTAACCTTAACTACAGTAAGGAGCAGATTGTACCTGCAGCACTATATTTTACTGTTGCTCCAGACATGTCTTGGAATGTGCCACTCATAATAGCATTCCTCACTCTGTTCAAAGAATTCAATTGAAAATGTTATTTAATTTTGGCTAAAAAGATATTATTTTAAAGAAAACAAAGTTAATAATGATAATAATGATGACGATAGTTATAAACAAAGAAAAGAAGCAGACCATTTATTGAGAATGGTGTCCCTGTGAGGGGTTATGGCCAAAAGATGTTCAAAAAATGGAAAAGCATGGAATAATTGCGTCGACAGAGCAAAGGATACGTGACCTGACACAGGCTATAAGGAAGAATGGGTGGTTAAGTGAGTTAGAACTTGAGGCAATAAGGCAGAAGGTGGCTGGTGTTGAAAATCTAGTATTTGAGGAACAGGAATGTGTGAACGTTGACACTGCTATTTCAGAACTACATCTGGACTTTGCTGGTTGTATTTGTATAGATGAAAATCATTTTGCAGATATAGATCCAGATATTGATTAGTCAGAAGAAGAGAAAGCCATCATTAACCAAATAAAGAACATGGTAAAGGAGAACGCTTCTATTGATGGTATTCATTTTAAAAAGATACATAAACCAAAAATAGGACAAGAAGCAAGGAAAGTAAATGGTTTAATAAAGTCTATCAAAACAGATAGCATAGCCGATACTAACAACTTGATAAGGGCTGGTGCAAATGGGATTGCTCAACATCTTGGTCTAAACATGGTCAGAATTTGAAGAAGGATTGAACGAGACATTAATAGCCTGAGGAAAGATATTAACATACTAGAAAGGAGTAAAAGAGGTGAATTGAAGTCGCTGGCGAAATTTAGGGATCTTCCAAGGAATATCGCATAAGGAAGAAAGGGTTATGAACAATTATTGAGGAGCTTAGACAACGATTAGTTGCCAAAAGTGCTAAGATAAAAAGATATGAACAGAGGATAACTCAGTACAGGCAAAAATCGCCTCTTCCAAGTCGATCAGAAGAGAGTCTTTCGGGAATGGAATGAAGTAGAAAGAGGAGAGATAGAGCAAAAGTGTACATCAGATACCTGATGTGAAGGAATCTAAGAAATATTGGAATGATATTGGGGGTGTTCGAAAAGACATGAGAAAGATGCTGAGTGGCTTCATAGCCTTAAGAATGTGTCAAAAACAGCTGGTAAGTTGCAAGAGACATTTTGCAAAACTCGGGAGACAGTTGAAACACAAATTAAAAAGATCTCTAATTGGAAAATATAGGGGAGAGATGGTGTTCATGGTTTCTTGATTCTCTATATAGTAGGATCACAAATCAGTTAAATGATATTATAAAAGGAGTTGCTAGTTTACCTGAGTGGATAACCTGCGTTAAGACAGTGTTGTGCAAAAAAGGACGGAAGTTAGGGTAATGCAGTTGATAACTATAGACCTATAGATACAGTATCATGCTTGCCCTCAATGTGGAAATTGTTAACGGGAGTGGTTGCTCAAAGTATGTACCTGTTTTTGAAAAGGAGAAGGTCCTACCTCATGAACAAAAAAGATGTAAGAAAGGAAGTGGGGGTACTAAGGACCAACTACTTATTGATAACACTATTCTGAGAGATTAAAAAGGAAGACATACCAATCTATCTATGGCATGGATACATTATAGAAAAGCATTTGATATGATACCAACACAGCTGGATTCTCGAATGTCCAGATATGTTTGGCATTGCAGGAAATGTGAAGCAGTTTGTTATGGAAAGCGTGTCAAAATGGAAGGTTGAATTGACATCAGTGGGAGAAAGTCTTGGTAACGTGTCCATTAGACGTGGTATTTTTCAAGGTGATAGCTGACAGCTAATTACCTCTTTTGTTTGTATTGTGTATGGTGCCACTGACGTTGATTTTAAGGAAGATGAAAGCCTGCTATGAATGGGGTAACAAAGAGTTTAAAATCAATCAATGAGACATCTGTTATTAATGGACGATTTAAAACTTTTTGGCACAGATCATGACCAGAATAGTTCCCTTATACAATCGTGCATATATTCAGTACAGACAAAGGGATGGCATTTGGCTTAAAGAAATGTGGAGTTTTGATCATGAAATGAGGAAATCTTGTTAAACTCGAAGGAATGACACTTCCAGATGGAGACCTTATATTTTATTATATATGGAGGATGGTTATAAGAATTTGGAATTTAAACTACACAACATTAAGGAGACAAAAATGAAAGATCGATTTAGGAAAGAGTACATCTGAAGAGTGAAATTATTACTAAAATCCAAACTCCATACTCGTAATAAAATTACAGCAATATTCTGTAGCTGTATTGAGGTATGGGGCAGGCATAATTAGTTGGACAGCGAGAAGATGAAGAACTTAGACTGAAAAAGACTTGAAAGTTAGTGTCCATGAATGGGGCCTCGCATCCTCAAAGTGATGTGAATGTAGTTGTATGTCCCTAGGACAAGTGGTAGAGGACATGTCAAAAGGCTGTATTGAAAGTGAAGTACACTGTAAACAGTTTGTCCCCCCTTATCTTTACTGTTTGCATTGTACCCTTGACTAAGATCCTATGGGATGCTAAAATGGGATCTACCTTAGGAGACGTCGAAATAAACCATTATTTTGTTCTTTATGGAACAATGCAGAGATTGAAAGCCTTGTATTGATAGTACAGTTGATTAGGACAGGAATTCAGGGAAAAGAAATGTGTGCTGTGGTGCTGAAGAGGAGAAAGTTGTGTGCAACTGAGGGTATTAAACTGATAAAATAACAGTCAATAAAAGAAGTTGATGAAGAAGGTTACAAGTATCTGAGCATTCTCAAGTTGGACAAGTTTAAATAGAGGTAAATGAAAGATATATTTCGAAAAGAGTACTTTAGACAGTTTAAACTTGTCATGAAATCTCAACTAAGTTGAAAAACAAGATCAAAGCAGCGAACACTTGGGCTGTGTCACTTGTGAGGTAAGGAGCGAAATAATTAAATGGAATAAGGAGGAACTCCAGGAAATAGATAAGAAATCTAGAAAAACCATGACAATGAATAAGGAGCTACACCCAAGAAGTGATGTTGTCAGAACATTTGTACCTAGAAAGAAGGGAGGAAGAGGTCTGAGTGAGGAGAGAGGAGAACAACTTGAGTTGGTATGTGAGAAATAGTAAAGAAACATTAGTCAAAAAGGTTGGATTATGGAATATAAAACATTTGCTCATGGAATCCAAAATCTAGAATCCAGAAAACATTTTCTCATGGAATCCAGAATTCAGAAAACATTTAATTGTGGAATCCAGAATCCTACTCTTTGGAGTTTCAAATCCAGGTCTAGGAATTTGGAATCCTAGAAAAAATGACCTTTTGGAATTTGGACTCCACTGAGGTGGAATCTTGAATTCAGTACCTGAGATACAGAGTCCACATCATGGAATCTGGAATCCAAGACTGTAACAGATTATCTAACATGGGGCATCAGTTAAATGTGTGTATAAATTATGTGAACAGTAGCAGGAAAAAAAGCATAAAAGTGGATACTAAGTGTGTGTAAGCAAGATTGCAATAACAAAAATTTGCAAGTAATCAGCAGCAGCAAATTAATGTACAACTTACCGTTCTGACTTCAGTACAGCTTTCTTTACACCTGGGTATCTGTAGCTGACATCTCGTTTTGCAACAAACAAGATGTGGGAAAAGTTTCTCCTGAACAAGTTGTCTCTAGTTTAACAGTTGACAATAATTTATGTCAATTTTTCATTATGAGGAGAAACTAAAAATAACATGGTATGAAACATGGGCATGAATGAATAATGAAACAAATTAAATGACAAAATGAATGAATTCAATAAAAAGGATTAAATAATGGATTTAAATGAAATGAAACAAGGCCTAGTTGTTCAAAAGCCAATCAGCACTAAACCAGGGTTAATTGTTTAACCCATGGTTTTGTTTCCAAATCTGAACAGTTGAAAAACCCAGCCCAGATAAAATAAATATGATGAATGAAATTAATGAATGGAAGATAAATGAAGAATAAAGTTGATGAAAAGAATGAAATCTATCAACTATATCCTTTAAAAATAAAAAGAACAAATGAGTAAGTGAATATTAAGTATAAATGAGTGAGGATTTAAACTATCAATGTATAAAGTACTTGTGCAATATAATTATCTATTTATTGTTTTAAAATAATTTGTGAACATGTTACTTACTTAGTATAACTGCAAACATTCAAGATGTTATAAATTCCCTTTTCAAGACTCTTTTCATCATAAAGATTCTACATAAAATGAATGAAAGGCTTTTGTTAGCCTTAGTAAGGGAGATTCTAATATTGTATGCAGCATTAACAAAATATAAAATGTCGAAAATGGGATGCTGTGTTGGTGTTTTGATACAAATAGTTATTGGATAGATTTATTAGTTATACACTGTATGGAAATTTTTTTTTAAAAACTAACATTTCACAAATTGTAGTCCTTTTTCAGAGGACTACTGTCCAAATGGTGAGTTTTTAAAAATCGCAAATACTCAAGGTTAATCTGCACCAGGACTTTCCTCATCAGTCAGTGAATAAATTAAATTATAGAAAAGAGTACTTCATAAACTATTAAATACTATGCAGTTCTCAGGGATCTACCTGTAATTTTGCTGCTTAATAGTATCTTAACTTAATTATATAGTTGACGAAGGTAAAATAATATATATGCCAAAAAGCAAAATTTTACTGAACAACAAAGATCACCTTCACATGATACTGTAAGTGATGAATGCCACCCTCAATTTTTAAAGCCTCAGCTGCCAGGTCACAGTAAACACTACAATATTTACTTGTAATGAGTAAATTAGAAAATCAAAAATATGCAACATCCCCTAATAATAATGTAATTATTACTTTAATTTCAGCCAATAAATATATACCAAAAACATGCAACCAACTCTCTTAACACTTGTATTTTTAGTTGAAGGTTTAAAGGCTTTGTTGGACCAACAGTTTGATACACAGTATACAGTCTGTAGATTTAATGTTTAAAAAATGTGTTTATGGCTGTAAAACATACTCTGCTTTCAGAGCAACATCTCTCGCAAGCCCTTCCCATAAAGGGTCGTCTGCTCTTGAACACAGCTGGTATCGCTGGTGGGGTGACTTGGAATGCTCGATCTTGAAACAACTGGACTGGAAAATCTGGGATGGAATCCTACAAAGATACGTAATAAGCCTTTGATTGTGAAAAGGCTATGAAATTCACATATTTTATGACGTATACATTTTGGAACTATGATTTGAATCCTAACTAGTAGACTAATAGTGTTGGGTTTTATAGCAAAACAAGACTGTTACTTGTCAACAGAGCTGTATAAATAAAAGCGACAGTTCCCATCAGATATAGTAAGCCAGATCTTGCTAAAATATTATTGTATGAAAAATTTTGTTTTCATGATCATCATGGCTTTTTCAACTAGTAATAGCTGCCCTTTGGATTCTGTATGATTCCATTAAACCATAATTTTTATATTTTTTACTGCTGTTGATCTTTGTCATACAATCATTATTATAATTATTATTATTCATTTCTCTGTGTATAGTATGGCAATTTCCACAAGTAACAGCTCCCCACAGTCAGTAGACAAGGTGCAACTAAATCATTTGGCTTCAAAAACTCTTTTCAGTATATACACATGTATGCTATTCCTAGTAAGAACATTATTATTATGAAATTGTACAACTCACTCTAAAAGAAAACTTAGATCTTTTTTAAAATCTATTTTGAAACCTCTTGCTAAGAGTTCCAAGGGAACCAACTCTGAAAATATTGTACACAAACTTTTTTTGTCATTTTTATTATCATTATCACTATTATTAGTATTAACAGTAAAATTTCTATATCTGGGCATACTTAATTATGCTGACAGTTAATGCATAAAAATCTCACCTTTTTTCTGTAAAACCAATCCTAACCCAAACCCAACTGGACTCAATACACCCCAGTAAAGAAATTATCCCATGTCAACTAGTATTGTGTATTTTTAAATAATTTCTTTAAATTTTAGTAATAATAATAATAATAATAATAATAATAATAATAATTCATATTAACAAAGAATTAGGAATACATAGACAAGTAAAAACAAGCGATATACATAATCTCCCGCCATTTTGGCAACTTCATGATGCCATTATCAAGGGTACAAATGAGAATAAAATTAACAAATGCGAGTTCAAGAGTTACCATATTTGACCAAGTAAGCAACCACCCCCCCCCCATAGTAATAAATCTGGTCAAAGTTTGGGGGTGGGCACTTACTCAAGCATGGGCACTTGCATGGTAAGTTTCCAAAGGTAATTTGCATAATAATAGTCCTTTTTCGAAGCCCAAAAAAAAAAACACTTCGCACAGGTTAATAAACGCAACAATTTAATATCAACAATTATTGCAATACAATATTCCAAGATGAATATCAA
>JAOBBB020277069.1:0-10946 GCA_025331005.2 Zoanthus gigantus | reverse complement strand
CAGACCTCTCGGACTGGGAATTACTTCTGTTGATCGTCAAGCAACTTGCCCATCGGACCCGATGTAAATCTCTTATTTTGGTAATGCTGTTGTTTTTTTATTGCATTTGTTTGCTTTCTTGTTATTGTTGTTGTTGTTGCTGCTACTGCTACTCTTGTTCTTAGCTTGTTGCTATTTCTGTTGTTGGTGGTACCTTTTATGTTTTATATTCTTTTCAATCGATTTACCCAGAGTCCTAAGTTTGTTCACATGGAGACCTGGTAAAAGACCAAGTCCAGCATATTTCAGCTTCACTGAGATGATTGAAAAGCGGACTATGAGAGTAAGTTTTGCATGTTTTTCATTAAAACTAGGTTCATGGAGGAAATGTGAGCTGAAAGTATATCGAGTTGCCAGCCAAAATTAGGCAACAATCCATTGAAGAGAACTTTAGAAGATGTTTTATGAGAGCATGAAGATACAAAAAAAATATTTTTGTTGCGTACTGTATCTTCAGCATACATAAATTTCATACAGTTACAAGAATACAACACTCTTTCAACCATTTCGCTGGAAGATTCGGACAATCAATCATACATTGCTTTGTAACAACTGATTTTGTTTCTGAATGGGGTTTTCTATTGAAAACATTTCTAAATGAGCGTTTAAAACATCGTTTAAAAGTCGAGAAGCCAGGCCATATTTTTGAAAAGGAGCGACAAGAAGCAGAAATCAAAAGGTGGAAAAAAGGAGCAAGAACACGTGCGACACCTGCAGTTCATAAGTTTTTAAAGTTCATTTAGTGAATTCGAAAAGAATATGAAAAATTGCGGAATGTTTTAAAAATTGGGTTTCATTTCATATATAGAATAATTTTAAAGCGCTGATAGTGTCTTCCTTGTTTAATAGAAAACTGTTGTCGCTGTCTTGGACCGAATGGTGAATCCCCACTGGCCATATCTTCCAGAACTCAAGGAGAGGTACAACAGTGAAGAAGAAAAAGACGTTATCGAGGGCACATGGTCCAATATTCCGGATGACCCTCTGAACTATCACTTTTATTATTATGTTCTTGAGGGGGACGAGTGTGGGAGGCCTCCAAAAATCCAAGATTCCAAGCAACAAAAAGAAATTATAAATGAGCATTTTAACAACAATTCAACCTCCTGTCTTAGTGCCATTGCAAAAGCCAGAACAGAGTAAGTGTATCTTGTATTTGTTACATGGTTTTTAATTTTACATACGTGTTTAACATCGTAAATGTTTGCACGGACTGCAGATTGGCAGATAGGTTTTAATTCCACGAAGTGCAACAAATAAGACGAAGCAAAGGGAGTCTGCCAATTCTTTAGGCTCTGAAACCATATCTTCAACTGATGAGCACGGTTACCTTGGTGCCCAAGGTCGACGATACTTGCACTGGTCAAGCCACTGCACAAAGATCTGCAAAAAACCTGCAATAAGAGGCTTGGCCTATTAAGTAGAACATCTTATTCTTGTGACAAATCAGTATACTAATAGGGACAAGCTGTCAATGGTGCCATCAGTAGTTGAATACAGTACGCACCATTTGCATGGAGTCCTTATACCTACAGAGATATCTCTAAACTGGAACAGAAACAAAAGAATGCTGGCTGCTTTATAGCCATAACTACTGTACGATCGCTGCAGCATTCAAATGGACCACCCTTGAAACTAATCAGTTTTGACAAAGCTCAAATGTTTTACAAAATCCGCAAAAACTAGTTTTCCTTCCTGTCGATGTCAAAGAAAATCACTGTCCTACTAGAAGCAATCCTCCCAAGTCTACAAAGTGGAGTACTTGCCTTCCCTTACTCCTTCTTTTCTTGAACAATAAAATTTTGGAAATCAATACGTACTTCTGTTGTCTCCACCAAAAGCCGGGACCAATTCAAGTCCGCCTCTGGGTTCTGTATTAAGAGCATTAGAGTGCCAAACCATTTCAAGCAACTGTGACCATCTATCTGACGTCACCTTAGTCTTTAGATTTGCTAACTAGTGAGACATTATTTAAGCATTTAAGATAGCACATGTGTGATAGGAGCTAACTTGAGGCCATTAAAATGGGCACCAAGCCGAAGTTGTAAGTGGACATGAACCTTAAATCGACCATAGATAATAGTTGGCCTAAAATGATGTTAGTAGCCATAGACAGCTGTTTCGGAATAGTGGAACACTAGGGCTAACCCCTGACTGCTGCCACGGCTAGATATTATAAGCAGAGCTGTTTCTGCCTTTTAGGGCCTTAGCAAAGCATAGCTAACAAACAAATTCAGGTTTCCGCTGAGGAAAACAAATTAGTGAATGGAAAATGCTTGTACATGTAGGTTGTGACTTATATAATAATACGAAGTATAAATAACACATGTGCGCTGTTCTGAATGGAGACTTTCACTAAAGGTTCATGTAATCCATTGGTTGGCAAGCAAAATCACCTTAGTGGTCAGCCAAGATGGCGGCAGAAACAAACACTCCCCGAAAAATCAGATTAGTGTTTGCCTATCTTGAGTCAGTAGTTTAAGGAGCTGATTTTTTGTAAGTGTTAACTCGAATTGAATTAAAGAACACCTTCTTGAATCAACTCTTAGTTGAATTGTTGAATCATTGACATAAAAGTGTAGAGAAACGAAAGGCTTATATAGGGAGATATAGTTTTTGCGGTAGAAACAAGTTTACGGTTTATAGGTGATAATAATAATAGCTTTGATAATTAAATAAATGAAAATCTTTTATTGAAACTGTCAAGAGCTTGTAAAAGTGTCAAGTTTAAACACCGATTTCTCTTCTTTGATCCTCGTATCATTAGAGCTATTGTGTTTAGTTACACCGTTAAGGTGCATTTTAAGAAAAGAATGTCCTGGAAGATTGGAATAACGTGCAGTTGGCTTTTCCGTTGTTTAAAGGCACTACTTCTAAACGTTTCAGTAATGGATCACCTAATCAGTTTTCTGCCAGTTTCTTCAATGTAGAGCTTTATACAAACTAAACAAGAAGGAAAATAAAGCAAATTAGAAGTGTTTCATCTGGTATTTTCAAATACCTTAAATTTGAGAGATAAAATGATAATAAACAGACGTGCGTTTTGTATACTTTTTTTCAAACGTTTAAAAATGCCTGGCTCATTACTAGGATAACCACATTAAAAAAAAAGTTAAACAGTTTCATAATCTAAATTATCACTGCAAAGCCACGACAGTCTCAGGAACTGGGTGTAGGAAATTGAATTCGTAACCAATAAATCTATCAAAATGAAAATAAGTATATATCTATCCTTATTTTCCAAGAGATCGGGGAAGATTGCTGCCTGGTTAGCTTAGTTGGTAAGGTGCCAGTCGATCGTGCGGGAGGATCAGGTTTGATTCCCGGCCGGACCAACACTCAGGTTCTTAAAATAATTGAGGAGAAGGTGCTGCCTTTGCTTTAATATCTGGAAATGATTAGACCTTCGCGTCTTCTCGTATAAGGACGTTAAACCGTAGATCCAGTATTTCGATCCTTCTATTGAGGGACTTAAAAGATCCCACAAACTTCTCGCAAAGAGTAGGGTAGTGATCCTGATATTTTTTGGTCTGTCTCTGTTCCTTCCACTGAGGGCACTTCTTATCAGCTGCAAGTTGTGCCTTAATATGTGAGCCGCTCTATCGAAATTTTTAAGATCCTCGACTGTCTGACCCTGTTTATACTTGTAAACAGGTTCTGAAAAGCCCCGTGGGGAGAACTTGTATATATACATATACATATACATATACATATACATATACATATACATATACATATACATATACATATACACTTTTTAACCGATAAATGAAGCAGGATGTTGTATGGGAGGGGGATTTGAGAAACAAATTTCTTTCTTCTAGTGTTCAACTTGAAAGACCTTTCTTGAACTTCAGAAAGTAGAATTCGTAGAAGCTTTAAATCTCTGAGCTCCCATGTATTATCCTCTTTAAGTACAGCAGTCTTTGACATTGTACAGCAGTCTTTGACATCAGTAAAATGAGAGAAAAAATATTTTATCATGGAGGCCAAAATAGCCTTCAGCGATTTCTAAACAGGTTGTAACATTACTTACCATTAGGAAGCTCTTCGACATCCCGTTGTACGAATGCTGATAAAAGCCAAGTGGGAGGACTATGGACATTTCCTGTTAAGGTAACCAAATACTGTGTCCTTGAGATACATTTAAAGTAAAGTAATAATGTATCCTGGAGATACATTTAAGTTAAAGTAATTTTGTGTTCTGGAGATACATTTAAGGTAAAGTAATACTATGTTCTGGAAACACTTAAGGTATAGTAATATTCTATCCTGGAGTTACATTTAAGGTAAAGTAATACTGTGTTCTAGAGTTACATTTAAGGTGAAGTAATACTGTGTTCTGGAGTTACATTTAAGGTGAAGTAATGATGTGTTCTGGAGTTACATTTAAGGTGCAGTAATACTGTGTTCTGGAGTTACATTTAAGGTGAAGTAATGCTGTGTTCTGGAGTTACATTTAAGGTGAAGTAATGCTGTGTCCTGGAGTTACATTTAAGGTGAAGTAATGCTGTGTTCTGGAGTTACATTTAAGGTGAAGTAATGCTGTGTTCTGGAGTTACATTTAAGGTGAAGTAATACTGTGTCCTGGAGTTACATTTAAGGTGAAGTAATACTGTGTCGTGGAGTTACATTTAAGGTTAAGTAATACTGTGTCCTGGAGTTACATTTAAGGTTAAGTAAAACTTTGTCCTGGAGTTACCTTTAAGGTAAAATAATGCTGTATCCTGATGATATATTTAAGATAAAGTAGTACTGTGTCCTGGAGTTACATTTAAGGTGAAGTAATACTGTGTTCTGGAGTTACATTTAAGGTAAAATAATGCTATATCCTGATGATATATTTAAGATAAAGTAATACTGTGTCCTGGAGTTACATTTAAGGTGAAGTAATACTGTGTTCTGGAGTTACATTTAAGGTAAAATAATGCTGTTTCCTGATGATATATTTAAGATAAAGTAATACTGTGTTCTGGAGTTACATTTAAGGTGAAGTAATGCTGTGTTCTGGAGTTACATTTAAGGTGAAGTAATACTGTGTTCTGGAGTTACATTTAAGGTGAAGTAGTGCTGTGTTCTGGAGTTACATTTAAGGTGAAGTAATACTGTGTTCTGGAGTTACATTTAAGGTAAAACAATGCTATATCCTGATGATATATTTAAGATAAAGTAGTACTGTGTTCTGGAGATATACCTTCCTGTCCTCTTTTTCCTCTTCCTCAGCAGTGATCAGTTGTTTATATAGTTCCGTTGCAAATTAAAGCACAATAAAGTATAGTTTGAGACAAAAAGCTTTGATATACTATCATAACAATTTAACACTATAAATCCCGCTGGTGTATGGGCATAAATATTACAATATTAAGTGATAGCGATGCGAATCGCATAAGGACTTTCTCTATTTGGCACTTAGGTTCTCATGTTTCTACTTTTTAAGTCCCTTAGCAACTGCTTCAAATTTAAATGTTTGATTAAAATTACTTTTATGAAGTGATAAGTGGGATTGGAGTGCCGATTCTGTGTTATTTCTGTGTCCTGTAATGCGGTCACGCGACATTTAGGTGGTATTTTCTACGTATTGTTGACTACAAAGGCAACATTCTGCTAGATAAACTAAGCATAATTTATAGATGTACAATATTGGCATTACAATGAATTCTATAGTTGTTGCGAATAGAGGTACTTTTGATAATGGTGATGGAATTCGTCAATTTACAGGACAAACATCTACTCTTCTCACATGCAATCGTCTTCCAAAAAAATAGTAACCTTATATGTAAAGTTTGGCGTGATTTGAATGCTATAGTTATCTTTTAGGCAATTTTGAATCCCTTTTCCTAAGGTAGAGATGAACAACTAAAGTTTCTCCATTTTCAGTGTTCAGACTATACTGTACCTGTTATTTCTGACCACCCTGTCATTTTCACTGATATATGGCTGTACCCGCTTGAATCCTACGGAGTATACAACACGAGCCGACAAGCTCAGAGCTGCCTGTGAACTGTTTGTGATATTCATGACTGTTTTTTACATCTGCGATGAGATTATGCAGCTAAAAAGGTAAGAATATGTTTCAGATTTCTTTTTGAAATATTTCTTTTTGCAAAATCTAGTTTAATTTTATTGAAGCAGTAATATTTTACAATCTTCTCTAGAAACAATATATGAAAACCACAAGCGCAAGCTTATTATGGAATGAAAAGCTCCTAATAGCCATCTCATTCATACATATAACAAAAACTGTGGTGAAAATGTCATCAAATCATCCATTGAAAATATAAAACATTGTTTGGAATTTTTTCGTTTGCTTTTTTTCGGGCGTAGAAAAACTAGTAGTGAAATTGGTTTTAGTCATAAAATAGAAAAAAAAAACAGGAAAAAAAAGTAGTGGAACGTTTGGGACAGAACAGAACAGCAGTGAAAATATATTTTTTAAGAGTTACATTGGGAATCTCTTTTACTTGTTTTTGATGCAGGGAACGCAAGAAGTATTTCAAGGACATGTATAACTTGTTTGACTGGTTAGGAATCCTGCTCCTACTGGTTCTCATTCCCTTGCGGTACACCGAACGCGATGAGCAGTGGAGCGTAGCTGCCATTGCCTACCTTGCAAACTGCTTAAGGACATTTAAATTTTCTTGCGTCACGAGGTAATTTGTTTTTACACAACATTTAACATGCTCACAGATACAGTAATAAAAGTATTAAATCAAAGATATTATCTGGATGATCATGGAGTGACCCAAACTAAAATCACGAACGAATAAGTGTTTCTCACTGACTTCTCATCGATTAGATGAGCTGTTAAACGTTTGGATAAAATGACTTTCTGTTGTGGATTCTCCACTCGCAGAAATGTAAAAAAAAGTTTAAAAAGTAGGAGAAAAATTGCAAATTTCTTTTCTTAGTTTAAAGCACAAGTAATTACCAAGAGATTCTTGTTCGTCTTTTCAAACTTATTAATTGATAAAAAGAATCCACGTTGGTAAGTAACAGATTACACCGCTCAACAACTGCATGTGTTGTACGTCTGCAGTTTCCCGCCTTTTTTTGGCAGTGACTAATTATTACGAAATTACGACTTCCGTCAGTTACAATGACAATTGTAATACTCCGAGGTGAGTCGCTGTTTACACTTTAAATTGAATGGCCTCAAAGTACTCCGAGATCACATCTTACGAGTGAACCAAATGGCTCATTCCCTGGAGTACTCCCGGATAACTCGACCGTTTACATACGTATTTTTGCGAAACTCGAGTGACCGAGATAACTCGAGTGTCTCTAGTTTAAACGGGGTCTGAGTCATGGAAAGTCATGGAATTTCAAAAGTTCAAAAGAGCACGAACCCTGTATAGCTTCATGGCTCATTAGCTTCAATTGTCAATTCTCGTGGACCCACCAAAATATACCTGTTCCTAACAATTATAGTTTCATGGCTCATGAGCTTCAGTGGTCAATTCTTGCAGAGCCACCAAATATACCTGTTCCTAACAGTTATAGCTTCATAGCTCATTAGTTTCAGTGGTCAGTTCTCGTAGACCCATCAAAATATACCAGCTACTAACAGTTATAGCTTCATTGCTCATTAGCCTCAGTGGCCCAATCTCGTGGACCTATCAAAATATACCAGCTACTAACAGTTATAGCTTCATTGCTCATTAGCTTCAGTGGCCCAATCTCGTGGACCTATCAAAATATACCTGCTACTAACAGTTATAGCTTCATTGCTCATTAGTTTCAGTGGCCAAATCTCGTGGACTCATCAAAATATACCAGCTACTAACAGCTATACGCTTTATGGGTCGTTAGCTTCAGTTGTCAATTCTCGTAAACCCACCAAAATATAACTGCTCCTAACAGCAATGACTTCATAACTCATTAGATAAGGGCGCTGTACCAGTATTTGGTGTTCTTTCTTCAACAAGATATTTAACAGTTCTTCACCGAAGTGGAAATTAATAGTGGTGGAAATTTACCGAATTATAAAAACTTCCGCTTGCCTTCTTGCCGACAAATAAAAGTTTTGCAGGCACTTGTTAAGTTGCTGCGGTGCCATTTCTTCAGTGACAGTGGTTGAGTTGAATTCCTCTTGTTGTTAAAACCAAGCTTGTAAAACATTAGACGTATTATTGTTTACATTGTAATTTTATTGCTCGACAGTTTTCGTAAACAACGCATTGTAGTTGTTTTGATTTTTGGCCTTAGATAATGAGGTGGAGAGATTAAATAACTTACTGTTAGATACTGTTACACCAAACTTTGTTGCCATTATTGTGCTTTTTGGTACAGCCTCCTTGTCCATTGAAAAAAGTTCCTCTTTTGTAACCAAAGCAAAGCGGGAAGCCATTTTGTTTTTCTTCTGCTGCTCGGAGGTGAATAGTACTTCGCAAATCACCTCCGAGCTAGCCAATCAGCTTGCGTGAAAAGTACTAATCACTTGTGTGGTATATACTAATAATTTTATGAGTTATAAATGAATTATTTTATAGTTGTATATGTTAATATATTTTTACTTGTTTGCTTTTCAGAGCTACAGGACTATATACAAAGACACTCGCTAGTATTATAATGAAAGATATCACCCGGTTCGTTATGGTGTTTGTCGTAGTGTGCATTTCATTCTGTGGAGCTGTGTTTTTAGCTCTCAGGGGGGCCAGCGTGCAGCACTTGTACAGGTATGACAGAAAATCAACCGCTCTCCCGTTTTATCCTACTTTGTGTACTGCGAGCGTATTTTATCTATCTTACCGTATTTATTCGATTTAGCGCCCACCTTGAATAAGTGCCCACCCAAAAAATGAAAAAAGTTAATTAGCGCCCACCTCGAATAAGCGCCCACCCAAAAAATGAAAAAATTTAATTAGCGCCCACCCCGAATAAGCGCCCATCCCCTCCCCCAAAATAAGCTAATAAAAAGAAAAAAGAAAGAAATTTGACACTCGTAAGAAGTGTACAAGAGATGTGTCGATTATTTCATTTCCTCAGTGGCTCACAATGGATAATACCGTCGGACATCGAGGACACACAATAAGAGTAAAATCGATTATCCTGAGTGAAGTGTGAAGATCGTTAAGCCGTTTTCATTGTTATGTTTTAAATAAAATAAAGTTCCTACTTGCTGAAAATCGTGAAAAGTTAATTAGCGCCCAGCCTCAATTTAGAGCCCACCTCGAATAAGGGCCCACCCAAAAAAGCAAAAATTTAATTAGCGCCCAGGGCCCGGTTGTTCAAAAGCCGATTAGCGCCAACCCAGGGTTTAATATTTAACCCACGGTTTTGTTCCCAACCTTTCAGAGACAGATTTGGTCTGTAAAATATTTGTTATTAACAAGTTTTTTCCTTGGAAAATCTGAGCAGTATTTCATAAGAACCACAATCTTTTCCTTTGAGAGCAAATGCTGCCGTAATAACCCAGGATTAAATTTAACCAACCTTTGAATAACCCAGCCCAGGGCGCTTATTCGAATAAATACGGTATCAACCTTTTGTGAGAAACTTACTACAAACATTTAATGTTGTTGGCACTTGACTTGTAGAGTGGCACTATGGATATATGCCTTGCCTAGTGCTGTTCAATATATATATAACCTTAACACTGACGAGTTAGTTTGGCTAAATGTGTGTTGAGTGCAGTACGTATGTTTTAAAAACAAAAAGAAAGTATAAATCCGGTTGATGCTTTTCATTTATATTATATAGAATATTGTACTAACCCTACAATCTTTACACATTCTATTGTTTTGGTTCAGAGATAATCTTTTTCGGTCAGCTCACACTACAAGCAGTCAAACGTGTAAGAAATGTGTCCATTGTAGCGTTGTCATGGAACTTCTATGATTATACTTAAGAGTTCCTAAACTGGCCTTGCAAATCCCCAGTTTGTCTACCAAAAAGTGAATCTCTCTCGAAAGGGAGTGTACCGTGAAGTAGAAATTCTGTTTGTCATTATTGATTGTTCTTTAAGTCTCAAAATAATAAAATAAACATTAATTTGAAAAATTGATTTGTTAAACAGCTGTCTTTGCGAACTAATCTTTTTCAACCTGAATGGAAAAACGCAGAAAAGATAAAAATGTTGTGTATATTGTAAGCTGCTGTAAACTAAATACATGAAAATAGTGAAAGTAAATCACTCTGACTTTTCCAAAGAAAAAATGATTGTAAATATGAAATAATGTTTTGCAACTTTAACAATGAAAATTATGGTAATGTTCAAATTTAAGATTATAATTTTCTGCTAATTAAAATACATTTGTTTTGTCATTGCGACGTAATTAGCTTTAACTCCTTAAACATCTTGATCTGCTTGTTCGTTTAGTATCCTGCCTGCGCAATGATCAAATCCAGTAAAAACTTTAGTCTTTAATTTATATTTCCTTTGCATTCAATAGATTGAAATTTCTCTTCTAAAAAATTGTACAAAAATATGTTTTTTCCATTTTACGCGTTCCATGTGTCCACTAGTATACTCGTAATAAGTGATGCAGATCAGAGACAATTCCAAAATTTTCACAAATTTCGATGTCATGCTTGGAATATAATAATAAGATATGTGTGGTACTGACACCAAAACACTAAGAAATGGAAACAGCACCAATGACAAAAAAGTAAAAGTTATTTATGTGACTTCAGGCTACAAACCTGTTTTGTACATATATAAAAAACATTTTAAGAGTTCATTCATAAAACATAAATTTTAGTTTAATGGCATCCAAGACACCCATTGACGAATGCCTTTCTTTGCTTAAACTCTGTTTTTAAACTGTCTTCCAAATATGATATGAACTTCTGAATACATTGGCAAAGTCGTCTGTCACTCTTTATTTCATAAAAAATAAAAGGCGCTCAAAGAGCACATGTGGTCACTCCAATTTTCACAACTATTACCATTTCTTAGACCAAGTAAA
>JAOBBB020276988.1:0-10946 GCA_025331005.2 Zoanthus gigantus | reverse complement strand
AAAAAATTGGTAGTTTACCCCGGATCAGAAAAAATTGGTAGTTTACCCCGGATCAGAAAAAATTGGTAGTTTACCCCGGATCAGAAAAAATTGGTAGTTTACCCCAAATCAGAAAAAATTGGTAGTTTACCAGGGATACTCTGCTAAGACTATTTTATTAAAATGACTTGTGAGTGGAAAGCAGAGATCAACTGCGTCAACCATGCCCACCCATGCGGGTAGAAATGATGCTTCTTCATATAACCGGAAGTACCAACGCATTTAGTAGTGTGAGCGTCAATTTTTAACCTTGCTCTGAAGCTCTTTATTTGATGCCATTCTTTAAATTAAAAATGTTTTAAACTAAAACATCTTGTTTCTAATAGCCATCAGATTATTTTCCAAGCCCTTTTTCTGACGAGAGTGCTGCAATGGAGGCCAATAATGGTAAGCAACGTCATTGTTGCTCCAGAGTTGGAGTGATAAAGAGGTCTTGTCTTTATCGTTGTTGGCAATGTATCACTTGCCTAGCTCCCAGACTAGAAAGGTGAATACAAGTGAAGTGGCATCATTGAACCGAACAATTTCCATATTATAATTCAACTTAGGTCCGAAGCTTAGCGAAATAAAACAATAGAAATCCCAGTAGGCAATGGCGAAAGAATAATTTATTTCTTTTGTTTTATTCCCCTAAGCCTCGGTTCCAAGCTGAATTTTGATATATACTGTAGGGGATATTACATGGTGGCGCGAACATATGAAGTTTATCTTCGAGTGGAAATTTTATTTCAAGTGTGAGCGCAGTGAACAAGTGAAATCTTTTTTCCAAGAGAAGATAAACTTCATATGTTCATGCCGACGTGTAATTTTCTTTTTATTACATAGATATGAGTGTTTTGAAAATAAGAAAAAAATTAGACGAAAAACAAAAGAAAAACAAAGGAATGACGTCAGCGATATCTTTAGTAGTGAGGATTAGGAAAATATCTCACTCGTATCCCGGATGTAGTTTCAAGTGGCGTATTTTACAGTAAAAACTCATATCTATGTAATAATCCATTTATAATCAGTTTATATCTTGTTTGTTTTTTGTTACATACTTACTGATATAAAACAAAGTTCTATTTTCCATGCTACTTCTTTAAATATTTAAGAGAACTATTGTAATTTATTTAGTTGCTTGTATCGGAGTAAGCATGACTTATTTTATTGCAACAACGTAATACAGCGTAGCCCTATGCTGTAATCGACTGCCAATTTTTAAGCTTAGAAGTTGTTCTTTTAAACTCTAATAAACATGTCTAATTAAGTAATTTGCATCAAAACTCCTTTTGAAAAAACTAAAACTCTAGTCAAAACAAATGACTATACACCCAGAAATTTCTACTAAACATCTAAATTACAATTACAATCAACGCTATACTTGCCATTGTGAACAGCTAGTTTGAAAATCGTTTATCATTTCATGGAGCATCCAAAGGAAGTTTTTCTATTGCAGCCAGGTATTTAAACCTCTTACAAACTGATATATTTGGAATGACGGTTGGGGTCTTAAAATATGTCAAGGATCATTGAATTCATTCAAACACTGAGCCAATGAGAATCTGTTTAGTACAAATAAAATTGAAAAATTGTTTTTTAAAGAATAAAACCACCTGATGAATACGTACTATCTTTTGTTTTATGTAAATGAACTATCAAATAAAAAGCGAAGTAAATACGAGCGAGATCGAAAAAGAAGAAGAAGAAAAAAAGAAGAAGAAGAAGAAGAAGAAGAAGAAGAAGAAGAAGAAGAAGAAGAAGAAGAAGAAGAAGAAGAAGAAGAAGAAGAGCAGGAACAAGAACAAGGACAAGTATAACAAGATCAAAAAGGATGAAGAGGAAAAAAACAGGAACAGTACGTCAGATCAATATGGTGCGATGTTTTTGCAAGTGTGTACAGTGTCAAATGTTGAGATTCTAAGCCTCGTCTTTGCGATGTTGTGAAGAGAATTGATCCATGGTTCAATCTCCTTATCCGGAAAGACGCGAAAGATATTAAAGCAATTTTAAGACCTCGAATGTTAGTCCAGGCCGAAGATTTTCTCCTCAAAAAAAAAAAAAAAAAACTAATAAACTAAGAAAAAAAGACAGATATATCTTCTACAAACTTATAAACCCGGCAAAGTGAAAAGTTATAGCCGAGTTTAGTGATCATCTAAAAAAATTGCATGTATTAATTTGCCGATTTGAAGTTCATCGGACTTAAAATTAAAAGGAAAGGTTCGTGGAGGGAAAAAGCTCACTGTCGACAATTTTTTCAAGTTCCATTACTTTTTTCGAATAATAAACGCTTTTTTGGAGTATTTTACAAAATTCTTCCACGTCAATTATTTACCCTACCTTGGGGGAACAACACGAAGTCCGAATGCGCGGCTAAACTAACTTCGTAAAAGTACTTCTGAACGCCTATCTTGAAACTTGTTCTCTATGAGATGCATGTGTCACACTTGATGCGTCGAATTATGATTTATTTGCGTTATAATTATTTATAAATTTATAGAAGAAGTGATGAAACTAAGCCGGATGTTATAAAACTAAAGCTTTTAAGTGGAATACACCAACGTATACATCCACAAACATTCATCCGTTTTTAAATTAATTAATGTTAATGCCATTTATCATTGGTAGACAATAAAGTAATTACAACATCAAATGCAATTTTCCGATCAATTCTTTTTATACTTCTCTCAAAAAATTGAGTACTGACCTTAAAACGTGTTTAATAATTGTCTCATTAATAGACATTAATGAAAACTGTCTATAGTGGCGGCATTTTTTACAATTTTGACGACAATTGTTGAAAAGTATGATCATTGATGTTTAACCAATTTAAGCTGCCTGCAAAATAAATATTTGAAAGTTGTGGTAAACATTTTTCGTTAAGGTCACAGGATTATACTTTGGTACTTTAACTTTAGGAAAATCGTTGCTGAAAAAGGCAATTAAACACAGATTTACAATTTTTTAGATACTGAAGCAAATGCATAATTATTTCGTTATATTTACAAACTAATAAAATAAATGTTGTGACTATCAATTCTAAATTATTCATTTCATAATATTGTTAATTCGAAATAACTTTTACTACCCGGCTTTCACTTAAGAAATAAAACACATTCTCCGTGCCTTCATAGCCTGGTGAAAACCGAGGCGAACGTTTGGGAAAATTCGAGAGCAGATCAGCGAGAATTCTCGCAAACTTTGGCGAGGTTTTCACCAGACTATAAAGGCACGGAGAACAAGTTTTATTTCTTTTATAAACTTATTTTCCTTCTTAACAAAGAGAAAGACGATATACGAAAATACTTTTAATTTTTTTCATGTAAATTCTCACAACTTGGAGACAGCCAACCTTATTGTTTATGTCATTTTCGTCTTTCATAGTACGATCAAAACACACTCGTTGACCAATCAAAACGCTCGTACTATCCAAATTATTTTATAAAGTGAGTTGAAGTTTAGGTTAGTTTTTAGTTTTGTATCTGGAAAGCCTTTAGGCAAATAAAACATCTTTTTAAAAAGTAAATTTATGTAAAGATTAAAGAAACTGTTAATTTTAAAATGTGACTCATCTTCCTAATTAACGCATCCTTTTATTTAGCCTCTAAGCTCAATGTTTTTGCAAAGAATTACTTTTGAAATGCAATTTCGTAACAAAGGCGATCTTGCTTTTTAAATCTTCTTCTAAGGAACTTCTTAACAAATTGAAAAAATTGAAAATTTGGTAAGAATTGTTAAGCTTTAAGTTGCTCTCTTGAAACAATGAAAATTTCAAAGTCTACATTTTGAGCAAAGCTCTATAGGCCTTCAGCTGCCGATGTTATGTAATGTATTGACTCAGACGTCTTTGGAATCGTTTTAATGAATTAATTTTTTTTAATGAACAGTCTCACTGAGAACTTCTTAGGTAAAAGCCATGAATATAACAATGAACTGAAGGGTCATGTTGAAAACAATAAATATATGAAAATCGCATCATTGCATGGAGAAAAAAAGGAAAAACGATGAGAAATAAGATTTAAGTAATGTTATTATCTACATTGCGGCCTTTGTTTAGTAATAGTTGTGCCGCATATTCTTTGTTTCAGTAGAAGTTCTTCAAACTAGAATCTTCGGTCATAGATTTGAAAACATGTTTGAATATTTGACGAAGCGAAGTGATGCGCAGTAGTTGGTTTTGTCAGTTTTAGCGCATGTTGAAACAAGAAACTTACCCTTATCTTGATAATACAAGCTTATTTCGATGTTTAAAACAACGTTTGATACAATATTAACGTAGGGTGACAACGGACATTTTAACAAGCATTTATCTATTAACACAGAAATTAATTGGATAATTTTTAGAAATCATTAAAATGTGGGGAAGTAGCGTTATATTTATTTACTTCCAAAAACGCATTTTAGAAGCTGTACGTTAAAGTGCCTTTGACACGATTTTTTCTTGAAATCTTAAAATAGAGATTTTATGTCTATGTTGCCAAAAAGTTTGATTTTTAAAAACATTGTTTTACTGTTGTGCCAGAGCAATTCCTGGTCAGAAAATACTAAAGTGGAGTTTCCACAAGCAAAATTTCCTTAGCAAAGTTGAAAGTCTGCCTGAGTAAATGTGGAACTTCGTTAAATTTTTTTATAGCAAAGTTATTTCCTGAAAAACTGGCATGCCAGCTATATTACATTGCAAAATAAATTTTGCGAATGAAAACATTGCAGAAAAACTGTTTCCCATTTACACGGACACACTTATTTGGCGTAAAATGTGCTAAAAAAAACTCTGCTCGTGCAAACTACGCTAAATGCATTTTTTATTTGTTCGTGATATTACTCGCGCTCAGAGTTTTCTCAACATTGTAAGTGGAGTCTGAAGCAGAAATATTCTCTCTTCAACTTTCTAAACAAAGGAAACCTACTAAGTATCAATGAAACTTAACAGAAAAAGTGATCAAACTCAGCCGGATGTTATAAAAGCAATAGATTAATGGTAACAGATGGAAATTTTAAAAAAGGTGATACCAGTAACAGATAGAAATTTCATTCCGTTTGTGTGGCCAAATGTAGGAAAAAGCTTCGTCTTTGTCATAAAACAACGGCACAGTGGGCCACATTTCAAGAAGAAACAAAAATCGACAACCGCATATGGCAACTGCAGTAGTTATTTAGAAAATTGCAGAAAGATTATTCCGTTTGTATGGCAATATGTTGGGAATGGCTTCGCTTTCCTTTGTCATAAAACAAGATGACAAACGTTTAAAAATTGTAGACGTTCTGTTTTTACATAAATTACTGTAAATGACGAACTAAATTTTTTTTCTCCGCCAATGCCTACACAGCTATGCTTGTAAAAAAATGGTCCAACATTGGTCAATATTATTATAGTATCGTTTGTCAGGCTAAGTTTAAATTGTAAAAGAAATCCTTAATCCCTTCGTTGTTGTAGTCAACATAAATTCGATAACGTAGAAAATATATTGAAAACATACCGGTAATTATCGGTTTGTGGTCGCAATTAAAACCGGTTTCTTTCAGAGTACCAAAAGTCCAAGAAAAACCACTTTCAAAGCGATGGCATAAGGACTTTCTGCCTGGTTACCATGCGGTAGCTCAAAAACCGAATAAAACTAACATGTGTTATTCGATTTCATTTTTCTCTGAGAGAAACAAGTTGGCACCACTTGCGAATTTCAACACGAAAGTCTCAAACCCTTTTCACCCTATATACCGGGCTGGGCACTCTCAACCCGGAAGGGGGGCTAAAATAGCCCCCATCGTACCTAATTTTTGTTAATTAAGCTACGAGGCTGATACTTGGCGGAATTGTTAACCATGACATGGTTTAATGTTTAATGATGTTTCTGTAAGGTAATTAACTATGACGTCAAATCTTAAATTTTGAATCCTTACCTCTACAGCTCTGTTGTTATCGATTAGTTGGCTTCATGTTTCTTTGCCCAAAAAATGTTTTCATGCAGCAATTGTTATTGTTATTAAAACGACAAGACTTTTGAGCCCAACCCTAACGGTAATCAATTGCCCTCGAATTTTACCAATTGTTATCGCTTGCATGCACCATGATGGACTTCTGACTTGTGGCGTTTCAAGGCAAGAACAGGGAAAACCAAGTGTTACATAACATGAATTTTGAGCAGTTTTCCATTTTAGACCATATTTTTATCCACTAATTTCAAACGGCAACCCAATGAATATACGCTTTTCAAAGCGTCTTGTTTTGAAATGATTAAGGATGCAACATTTAAACCTGTATTTATTGTTCCAACTAACGGAACAAATACTCAGAGAAGTTGCACATGCACATAACAAATTTTCTGCACTGATTATCAGCTTGTAATGAATTTGATACACATGAAACCTCTCCCATCTACTTTCGCACAGAACACAAACTAATTCCTTCATGTGATAAGATAATTCAAGGTTGATTTTTATGATCGCTTTAAGAAAAGTAAGGAGCTGACATTTCAAGCATTAGCTTATTTTGTCGGAGAAGTCAAGGGGCTCGAAACGTCATTTCCTTACACTGCTGAAAATTACAAAAATCATGTCTTATCTCGCATTGTTCCTTCTATGATTCCACTTCCATCAATGAACAAAAATTGAAAACCTATATTCAACAAAAAATTTATTCTATATAACTTGAAACTTGTGGCTAAGTCGTCGGCCCTTAAACCTTATTGCCACGGGTGTTCCAATTTGTATATCTCTTTCCACAACGAATTTGTCTCCACTTGTTGAAAAACGTCGATAAGAGTGTTTTGATAACCTTAACACAGCACCAACATCAGCAAGTTTTTGGCGAACATTTTCCATTGTATCGTCATCGTCTACCAAAGACTCAGGAAGCTCAGATATCAGATCAAGAAGCTCGCAAGAAGAGGAGGAACATTCAGTTTCTGCAGGTGTTGGGCATTCGATAATCGTTTCAATTTGAGAGTTTGTGCTAAGTTCCGGTTTTAAATCCAACGATTCTACTTCTATCTCCGTAGCTTTCGCGTTAACCACGAGGCGGTCTTGGGAGGAAAATATCATATTCTGTGAGCTATATTGTGAGTTATTACAAGCCAATGAAACAAAGCTTCCCAGAATAGGGTCCTTAAACTCTTCTGGTTCTCTTCGTTTTGGATCCCAAAGTCTATGGCGGTAACCGAAATTGCCGAGTTTGCGCTTAAATACATCGTGGAAGTTACATAAATGGTTCTTGTAATAGTTTCGCATAAAACGGCCGAGTTTAGCATCTGGAAACGTCCCTCCTGACAAATTTTTCACACTCTCATATGACTCATTAAGAATTGCAATAAACATGTTGATAAGGACACAGCCCATACAGAGCATGTAAGAGAACACAAATATTGGTCCAATTATGCGATTCACGTTCTGCAATTCTTCAAAATGTAAGTTTCCACCCAGAAATTTTTGTAACAGCGCACTAAATACTTCAACGAATGAAGAATATGCTTGGACAGCATTTCCGAAAACAAGCATTCCAAGACAAGCGAAGGAAATTAGGAGAACAAAAAAGATGACGGAGTACGATAACATATGCGATGAAGATGTTCGTAGAGAAGCTGACATTTGGCAGATGTGCGAATTGAATCTTAGTAAACGCAACAACTTGACTGTCACAATGAAGACAACGACAGATAGAACATAAACTTCCAGTTGGTACCACACAATTACATAATCAACGCTGCTAGTTTCAAACGGATTGGCTTGAACTCTCTGAACGAAGCGAGAGACATACTTTTCCTTAAAGAAAAACAATACTACTGTAGTAACGGCGCTGATAACTTGCAGAAGATCCATCCAGTTCCAGAAACTATTAAAATAGGAACAACTGAACTCGTACATTTTGCGCAGCTCGCGAATCAAGTAATAAACTAGTAAGACAAGGAATGCTATTTGACAAGCAACAATGAACGAACCAAAACTTTGGTTTGGATTTGCGTAAAGCGATAGCGTGTTAATGTGTGTCTTCGTTAAAGGTTTTCCCATTGGTGGAACTTCATAAAGTAACTTTGCAACCGTAAACAAAGCTGACGCAGGCTCAAATACAGTGAATTCAACAAATACCGCTACTGTTTGCTGGTCCATCCAGTTAAATGTTTCCAATTTGGAGATCACATCCAACGCAGTTGGTGAGTTGTAGCCAAGATCAGCAACATATCCACCACCATCAAAGGTTGTCTTGATACCTATTATTTCATATAAAACCAACCTTAAGTTGTCGCTTAACGAAATCAACTTCTTTAGAAGCTTTGTAAATATTTTTTGTTTGGCCCTCACTTTATAAAGGAAGCAAAACCGCATTCTAAAATATACTTCAAAAAATAACACCTTAAATGAAGATATTTAAAAGTACCTACATTTTTGGTCAGACAAATTAACATAAAATGATAACTTATCAAGTACTGAACTAAACCTAGAAACTGATATAAATTATCTTAGGCACAAAATGTAAGTGACAAAAAAATCAAGCCTGCTTTGATAGACCCATCATGTATGGAGCTACATCAACTTGAGAAGGATATAGCCAGGGGGGGATTCCAGGGGTTCTGGAACCCCCTCTCTCACACCTCAATCTTTCACTGTCTCAATTTTTAGAGCGACCCCACTGCGATACTTATCACTGACCAAACAGTTTCTGGTGATTTGAAACCACCCCTTTCCCTCTTAAAAATGCTGGCTACACCCCTGAACCAACTGGAACAGAATTATTGAAATTGTCTTCAATTAAACATTATGGAAAACCGTAGCTATTTTGAAATAATTTGATACAGTTTTGGATTTGGAATAGTAGTGAAAAGGAATTAAACTGACGTTTAGGACTGAAGTCCTTCGTCAGAGTGAATTCCTACTTTCCGAAACGTCAGTTTAAACTCTTTTCACTACAGCGTAAAACTCAATCATTTATCAAATTACTTCTATTGAAACACCGACGCAGCATCCCACTTCTGACTTTTAGCCACGATGAACCATACCATTACAATGGGAACATGAATTTAAACTCAATGTCGGATTTAACAATTAGACCTCGAGGACGAATGGACTACGAGTCAATAGCGACTCAAACTCGTAGTCCATGAGGCCGAGAGGTCTAAAACAAATTTAATTAACCTAAAATAAACCTACTAATCGGTCAAAAAAGGATGTAGAAATTAAATTATCGATGAAATTCTCTGATATTATAGAAAAACGGGGCTCATTACTACTTTGATCCACCATTTTTCTCTACTAGTAGGCTATCACAAATTAGACCCCAAGTAGATTAGCCAATCAGAATGCAGGATGCGTGTTAGACCGTAAGTAGGTTTATACTAAATTGAGTGATCTCTAGTAGCTCAAAAACGCTAGTATGAACATTTTTTCTAGAACAAAATTAATAAAAAATTCTCCGAGTTAATTCGCGGTAAAACTGTAAATGGGATTTATGTTTACCTCTATATGACAGAGTATTCAGCTCACTTTTCGTTCTATATCTCCAGGGTTTGGGGCAAGCTCGTTCCAAATCAAAGGTCGTGTGGAAAGCACTTGTGTTATAAACTGATATCCAGCCAGGCATGTTATACTCAGAAGTGTATTCAGTGGAAGATGAGTAGGGAAGAATGCATCGCCTAAAATTAACTTTGAGATCTGGCTGGTCACGGGTAGGTTCACATATGTCGACTAAAATCAAAGGGTAGAAACGTTATAATAACGTTGAATGATGGTAATGATCATCGTCCAGTATCATCATCATCATCATCATCATCATCATCAAAACCATCGTCACCATCATCGTCATAAATATCAAATGCATTATCGTCATCATCATCATCATCATCACTATCATCATCATCAACATCATCATCATTATCTCCTTCAATGTAGTCACCATCATCATTATCATTGTCATCATCATCGTCATCATCATTATCATCACCATCATCGTCATCATCATCGTCATCATCATTATCATCGTCATCATTATTATCATAACTATCATCGTCATCATCATCGTCATCATCATTATCATCACTATCATCGTCATCATTATCGTCATCATTATTATCGTCATCGTCATCATTATTATCATGACTATCATCGTCATCATCATCGTCATCATCACTATCATCGTCATCATCACTATCATCGTCATCATCATCATCATCACTATAATCGTTATCATCATCTCTTATTATCATCTTTATTATCGTCACCATCATCGTCTTCATCATTATCATCATCATCACTATCATCGTCATCATTATCATCATCATCCTCGTCTTCTTCTTCATTATCTTCATCATCATTATCATCACTATCATCATTATCCAACTATTACTCTTGAAAATGAATGGACAACGAGTAAAAGGCAAACGGTGGAATTAATTTAGTATTAAACAACTAGGTAAGCGGAAAAAGAAAATAGTCGAGTTTTAAAAAAAACTCATTGCGAATTTATTTATTTTAAAAAAAACAAAAAGAAACTACAAGGGGGACAATTGAAAACTGTAATCGTTTAGAAAGCAGGATTTTCAGCCTTACTGCGTTTGATCAAAAACCATGAAGATTAAAGAAACTTTTCACTTTAAATTGTCGCATTTGCAAGTGCATGAAGGATAAATACCTGATTTAACTCTAAGTTGTCTTAAACGAGGCATTCCAACTAGGAACTGTTGTCTATTGCTGATGAATCCTTCAGGATGGTCAAAAGGTCGGTCGTTGTACCAGTTGGTGTCAAAGAGACCGGGTACCAGGATTTCCTTGGACCACGCCCAGAATGAGTCACTGTTTTCGATCTATAGACGATTAATAAGTTTTATTTTGATGATATTGTCACAAGTTTAGTGAACCGTCTAGTTACTCGTGGTACCACGAGTCAACGTTTGGGTTCCATTTCTTTTTCTTTTTTTTTTTCATGTCGCGATTAGCGATTC
>JAOBBB020276896.1:0-10948 GCA_025331005.2 Zoanthus gigantus | reverse complement strand
ATGGCGGATCAAAATAGTAATGAGCCCCGTTTTGCTATAATATCAGAGGATTTCATCGCTAATTTAATTTGTACATCGTTTTTTGACATATTAGTAGGTTTATACTAAAACAATTAGACCTTTCGGCCTCATAAACTGCGACGTCCTACGGTTTCGTGGGCTATTGACTCGTAGTCCATTCGTCCTAGACGTTATCAATTTTTAGTTACCAATCTCGCGCGTTTAATTTCGGCCGAAGGGAAGGGAAATCGCTCGGTGCGCATCGCTCTCGAGCGCATACTGTAATCGCGAAGCCAAGGAAACGTATTTAAAAGCTTGAGTGGGCTGGCTAGCAGAGATCTGACTTTAAGTGAGATCAAGTCACAAAAGGTTCTTCTATGATCGAGGCGGTGTCAATTCAACTATTTACATATACTGTACACCAAGGCAGCCGAACAATTCAGTTGTAATTGGCGCGCGCTCATCTGCAAATGCAGGCCTCAGCAGTTAGAGTAAACTGGAGATTTGTTGTCATTGCTGTTGGAGTTGTGGTGGGATTTTGGATAATCAATAGACTGAGTGATAAGGCTGTCTCAACGCACCAAACGCACAAGCCCGAACACACTGCTACAGTTAAACACGCTCAAGATGTCAGTTTAGGTAAGCGAGGTCGTTTAATGCTTGATGTGCAATTGTACGCAATAAGTGGGCAGATCTCACCAACTGATAAAGGAAACAAACTTTCTAAACTGTTTGCTATACATTTTAAAGAAATAACGGAAGTAGTCATACTTCTTTTGCTTAACTTGACTTGTGTTCATTTTAAAACATAAATCATTCTTAGGATAAATCGGTAGAGACGATCATCTACAAATATTACACACCTATTAAATGACAAAGGTTTGAATTTCGATCTGAGAACCAGAGCAACCCACCGGGATATATAATTATTTTTTTTTTGATTTTTAGACAATCATCATCATGCAAAGAGACATGCTCTTCTGAATCCATCAAGTAGATACTAACGTCAATTAAGACTCTGCTCCCTCCCCTCCCTAAACATGGATGAGCACTGAACAAAAATAGTAGCTGTGGTTTCACCAGACTTGAATTTGAAGCTTTCCCTTAGATAAATTGCTTGGGTTTGTTTCTTCTCGGGTTTCATGTTACTATGAACTGACGGAACTACTGAGGTTAAATAAAGAAACCTTTACCTTTACCCATGGGTTAGACTAAAAAGGTTTCCCTATTATTATAGATATACAGTAAATGACATTATGAATTATTAATCATCACAGTTAAGTATGCAGTTGAAGGATTTGTAAAAAAAAAACTTTTCCTTCCTCAACTGGATTTGAACTGGTGACCTATTTGATACAAATGTAGTGCTTTTACCAACTGAACTCTAATCAATGCCACAACTGAGAGAGGAGATCATTTTAATTGCTTCCGTCAATGCCACTTTGAAAAGTTTAATTATTGAGACTGACTTTGTACCACATTGTACAATAGCATATTGTACAGAGCAACTGATAAATATTTTTTTGTTTGTCACGTGGCTTAAACTCAGCAGAGAATCTATTTCAAAAAGAGCAATACTGTATCGGTGTTTAGAGCAAGAACTGAAGGCTATTGTAAAATCCTGGAGTGAACTTGAAAAGTTGGCAAAAAATAGAGGAAAGTGGAGAACGCTTGTAAGTGACCTATGTACCTCATGGTGCTAAAGGGTTGAGTGAGTGAGCGATATCTGTGTTTTCCAACAAGGACAACTACCAAGTTTTATTTCCATATTGTTTATATATAATTTTATAATAAATAGTAAGCTATTTCCCCCAGCTAATAGCAAACTCTAGATGAGGCTGGGACAAATATTAGTTACAATCATTAAATATAATTATACTGTACTTATTAAATCTATATTAAATTTGATAATTAATGTATAAATTAATTGGGGAGCAGAAAAGATCATGCCTGGGTACATTTACTGTAGAACATGGGTACATGTACTTTACGATTGTATAATTCTTTACCTGTTGTGTTTCACTCCACACAGAATTAGAAAATAGCAAGGAAAGTGTGGAGCACACTGAGAATCAATTAAAAGCAGCTGAAAGAAAAATTGAGCAGCTGTCAAAGTTGTTGCAAGAGACTAAAGTTACTAAAGAAGCTAGTGACCAATCCAAGGCAAAGATGGGGTAAGTTTATATTTATACCATAGGTAAATCAATTTAATCAGGATTTAATGGAGCCAAAACCAATTGTAGAATTGCACACAATTTAGGCATGCTGCTGATGAACAGTAACTGTTTTGCTATCATTTTCAGCAGCATTATAGCTATGTCTGTTCAGATATTTATTTACATTGTATTTTGCATGACTTCAACTACAGTTAATGTATATATTATATATTCTAGAACTGATATAATTACTCATTGTAATGAAATGAATAGTTTTTAAAAAAGCAACTGAAATGCAATGGAAAGTCAGGCAAATTAATAAAATAATCATATTTTTAAGAATTAATTTTTTTTAATTAGTTGCTGCTATAATTTTTTATTGTTAATTTCAGTTATTTATTTTAGAAAAGTTTAATGAATCTTGGTAGGTTGAGAAGAATATGTCTAGCTACTGTACATTGACTAACTAGTGTTAGTTAACTGTAAAACTTAGTACTGTAAGTACTTGTACTTGTAAGTGCTTGTAAAGTTCCCACATTTGCTCTGGGTCCTGCCCCCATCATCCCTGCACCCCTCAATCAAGTTAATATAATTATAGTCAGTGTCTTGTGTTAGTGTCTTGTGTGTTTTAACTCTTCTGAACTAATATTTTAGTTTCAGAGGCATGAAATTGGTTCACCTTGATCTAAAGGGTGCCCCACCAACCATGGAGTTTCTTTTGAAGGTAATGTAAAATAATATTTTAAAAGACATTACAACTTCACTAGAGATAAAGTGTGTAATTCATTAAAACTCAAATCTATGATGATCTATAGAGCATGTAATGTAGGAGCCATGCCAATTTTATATCATAGCATAATCAAGTATCAGTTTAGTGCATGATCAACAAATGATTGAAATCAAAGTTTTAAACCTTTTAGAAGCGAAGATGTTGTAAACTACTGTATTACTGCAATTATTGTATAAACATAAAGTACATAAAAAACATAAACATGTAATGACATCTCCCCTAAAGGGGCTTTTCAGTGTCATATATTAAAAACCTTCTCTCCCAGTTAAGAATCCCAACTGGTCAACTGGTAGGAGGCAAACCAGTTGGCTATTTACAAAGCGTGGTGAATTTGCCCCTGGGATCACAGAGGACAAATTCATTCAGTAGTCTGAGTCGGGGATTTGAACCCAGGTCTCCCGCATTCAAATCCCCAACTCTGACCACTGAGCCACGCTGTCTCCTGCCTGCATAAAATGCTGGTTGAAAAAGAGAAGTCAAGTTGACAAGTTTGTTGTTTGGGCACCAGGTATAATTAAAAAAGATCAATGAATATTTTAAAGTATCTTTTTGTGGCTGTGTTCTAATGCATGCCTCTTGTTACCTTTTTTTACTAACATAATGCAAATTTATACATAAATCCCACTTGAGTGGGGTAGTGGGGATTACACACTTTGTCCATAATGATGTTGTTACTGTATGAATACAGTAGAGTTTATCTTATAAAATTAATAACTGGTTATCATTAAAAAGGACTCCTAACATTTCATAATTTTTATAGTATGTAAATGCACAGTGCCAATGGATTGGCAGTGCAGAAGTTTGGTAGTTTTAAAATTTAACTGGTAGATTTTTGGCTGTGTTAATTTTTGGTTGTGTGAAAGTTTGGTAGCCGGTGTGGAAATTTAAATGGTTTTGTGGAAGTTTGTAATGTGACAGCAGGGTTGCCAATTGAATAAGGTCCGACGACTGGCAATATTGTGGAAAAAACAGCTGTCTTAACAAAAACACTTTATTAAGAAAAAAAAAGATAATTAATAAAAATAAAATGTGCTGTCTATTGTACTTTCAAAATATGTCTGCTAACTTCAAATTTTATTGATAACTGTGTGATAGTATGGAAGTTGAAAGTTTGGCAGTGTGGTTATATAATATATGTGGAAATTAATATTGGCAATGTGAAAGATTGGCTGTCTGACCATGTGGAAGTTTGGCAGTGTGGCTGTGTGAAATTTTTTCAAATATTATGTGGAAGTTTGGCAGTGTGAAAAAAAATCATTTCAGATTTTATTTTTAATAACTATTTTAGATGGATAACAAGGATGTGCTAGTGGCTCTTTGAAAACAATTTACTAAAAATAATTTTATGGTCAACTGTCTTGTCTTTCATTGCAGTTACTACCTTATTTCCATGAATGGGGTGCAACTGGTTTGCTAGTGGAGTATGAAGATATGTTTCCATATTTTGGCAATTTAAAAGATCTAAAGAGCTCTAGTGCTTATAGGTATGTATAAAATTAATTAAAAAAATTACATTTTGTTGAGCTACAAATGAATGTTTTGAAAGTTTTTAGTCATGAAATTAATCTTATATTGCACAAGCTACGCTATTTGAGAAATTTTCAGTTTTATCCTCGATTTTTTAACTAGTTTCAGAGCCATTTGTATGTAAAATATTCAGTTTTATCGGTAATTTTGATTTGGGGACATAAGTGTCTACTGCACATGGCATTCAATTTTTTTGTGCTTTTTCGTTTAGTGACCAGTGATGATAATGATAATGATAATAATAATGATAATGATAATGATAATGATAATGATAATAATAATAATAATAATAATAATAATTTCTTTGACTTTGAAGCTTTTCTGCAAGTAGAGCAAAAAAAAAAAGAATACAAATTTATAATTTTAAAATTATGAACGGAAAAATCAAATCCCATATGCGTAACCAACTCTGGCTTCGTTTATAAGACCCTGAGCAGCATCACTCTTTGAAGAAGCTGAGTGTGCAAATTTGTGACACAAAAAAAATTAATAATAAAAAAACTAAAAAAAAAACCAAGCCCATTCCTGTACTCGTTGCCTGGCATGAGTAATAATTTTTGTTTTAATTATTATTTACAAGTGAGACTGTGACAGTGTATTTGGTAAATTACGATCATAATAACAGGGGCATAGCCAGCATCATCACCGAAAGATAAATGGTCAGTGATAAGTGTTGCAGTGAGGTCACTCTAAAAATTGATGCAGTGAAGGATCGAGGTGTGAGGGGGTTGGGGGGGTTCTGGAAACCCCCCTGGCTATATATATGCCCCTGAATAAGATGTTAAATCCATTTACATTATTTCCTTAATTATAGCAATGCAGAATTGGAGCTGTTTTTAACAAAGGCCAAGGAAAAGCAGCTTGATATTGTACCTTTGGTTCAAACATTTGGACATCTTGAGGTACCGTAACCAGGGTAGTCATAATTGCTCTTGTACACCTATAGATGCTGCACATTGTTAGGGGTTAAGATTGAGGCAGAATTGGGGCATTTCAAGTAAATATTTTATGTCATTCACACCATGGGATCTTGGTCCTAAAGCTCACTCCAAGATTAGATATACAATTTGAATTTATAAATAATAGAGCCATTACATTTATCTTAATTATTTGGGTTAGTTAGTTTTGCTGAGTATTGTAAAGAAGACAGAGTGTTGAACTTATGTTTTTACTGAATTTTAACTTTTGTTTTATTGTCAAAAGTAGCTGTTTATTGTTATCTGTAAGTTAGTCACGATGAATGAATCAGTGATGAAATTACTGTCATTCTGCCAATATGTACATGACGACATCGTCATGGACAAAGTGTGTAATCTTGACCACCCCACTCAACTACAAAAGTGGAGTTCATGCATGCATTTGCATCATATTACTAAGGCAGCAAGAGGCACACATTGCAGCACAGTCAGAAAAAGATACTTTAAAAGATTCATCAATTATTTTTTTAAAAAATACCAGGTTCCCAAACATCAGACTCATCTAGGGCTTCCACTTTTCTACCACCATTGAGCATAATTGTAGTAAAAATAATTATTAATTAATAAATACAGTAATTTACAGCATCTTCACTTCTAAAAGGTGTGCAAACTTTGATTTTGATTGTTAGCTGATCATGCACTAATAAGCTGATGTTTGATTATGCTATGATATAAAAAATGGCTGGGCTCTACAGTGCATGCTCTTCGGATCATGTGATTAAAACGTAAACTTGTATTTGAATTTTAATGAATTACACACTTTACCATCATGAAGTCGTAATGCCAACTACTGCTAGGGGGTTAATTTTCTGTAAAATATTGGATTAGTGTTCTGTCCAGTGAACTGCTAATAAGAGACTCAGAAAAGTATATATAACTATTGCATTTACTAACATGATTTTAACCTCATGTATCCCTAGTTTGTTCTCAAGCATAAGCAGTTTGCAAAACTAAGAGAAACTCCACAGTATACCAACTCGCTTTGTCCAAATAACCCAGGTTAGTAAATAAGCAGTTTATAATATATCTAAAATATAATAAAACTAATTTTTTGCATTATTATATAATTATACATTTAGCTTGTGATTTATTGCAAATCATTTTTTGAAATCAATTAACTTTGCTGCCAAAGGTCTTTTAGTTTTCAATAGCCTGTGACTAGATGGAAAATTAAAGTTAATTTTCTGAACTAAAATTACATAATCATGTATGTATAACTTATGCATTTTAGTTAATAGGTATATTGTACAAATTGTACTTATTAATAATTTTAATTATTTAATTTTATTTAGTTTTTATTTTCATTTTTTTTTTCAGCTAAAGTAGTTGAGTGATATTTTAAGAGCACTTGGCCTTATAGGGACTTTATTCTGCATGACTTATTGTCCATTTTTCACCAAGGTCTAATTGTTTGGTATCATGTTTCTCTTGATTTGCCAGAGTCAGTTCCTCTAGTCAAATCCATGATTGATCAAGTTCTAGCAGTGCACCCTGGGATAAAGTTCTTTCATGTTGGTGGTGACGAGGTAAAAAGATTCAAACTTTTGAATTGTTGATGTTTTGAATCAGTAATACTGTAAACTGTATCCTTTTCAACGAAGTGTTAAATACTGTATGGCTTGTGATAAACAGTTGTACACTTATTCTGAAAGTGCTACATTGTACTGTCGTTTTACTGACAGTAGTTGTACAGTTAAGGAGACAGATCTAGAGGGCTAACACTCAAAACTTCTTACATATGCAGTACTCTAAAAAGTATTGGAAATTTTTTATGATAAAAAAATTAAACATGGATTCTGTAATTTTGCATTGTAACTACTGATCAACATGTTAATCTTCGTTAATAGTTTTTTCAAAAACAAAACTTTTCAGTAATTATACTGTAATATTAATTTTTTTAACAAATGTCAGTAACTTAGCAAGTTGATCATGATTTATGAGTTATGGAACTCTCAGGAGAACGCATTGTCAATTGTGCCTTTGATCAAGACATTGACTTTACCCAATTTGCTAAATTCTTTTTATGTAGAAAACTCAGATGTAAAAGTTAAGCATTTCAGTGTTTGAATCTTAATACAGACCATGAGTTAGGCTTACATTGTAGTGCCTTGGGTTATTCTGAAAGTTCCATTGTAAATATCATCATTATCATCAGGTCAAGTGAAGTCAATGATGGTCAAGTGGACCCAAAACATTTGTTTTATAATAACAAGCTGTTTTAATTTTAGCTCAATTTTAATTATAATTTGTGGAACAACTACAGCAGTAACTACAGTAGATCTATCTGCAGAGTTGAGAGGGTGGCAACTCATCTGGTGTACTGTATTTAGTGTATAAAGCTGTTTGACCAAGTTTCGGATTTCATGTAGTACATGTACTTCTGTCTTAATTGTTTCAAATGTGCAATAACTGTAGGTGTGGAATTTGAAGACATGTAAAGTGTGTGAGGCAGACAAGCGTAATAAATCTGAGCTGTTCTTACATCATATGAGCCCTATACTAAAACACATTAGAGATAAAGGCCTGACTCCCTTGATGTGGGAAGATATGATGAGAGAATGGACAGTAGATCAATTGAAAGGTAACTGTTTAATAAACTGGTTAATGGTTAATTAGAGTGTGTGGTATTTCATTTTTGCTTGACAGTGTATTTTCATGATATGTCTGAATTAATTGATGACAATACCAGTCTAATAATTATAGTGAAGAGACAACCAATTATTTGCGGTGGCTGGACCAGCTGTCTGGAACAGCCTGCCAATAGACATTATAGAGAGCCCCACCATTAGTTACAGTTTTAAACTGAATTCAAGATTTGCTTCTTTATTCTTTTTTTTATACTATACTGTTATCTTTTATCTTTCAAATATTTACTGTAGAACTGCATATTTTTTAGCCCTTCATATATAGTTACTTTTACTATTTTTAACTTTAAGGTTGTATAGTGCTTTAGAATATTTTTATAATATTAGCACTCCATAAATATCTATTTTTATTATTATTATTATTATTATTATTATTATTATTATTATTATTGAAAATGAAAATTGAAAGTGTGGAAAACCATTCTTTTGAATTTTACTGACATATGTACCAGAACACAGTGGGGCTAATAAAATACTCATTACAATCATTGTCTTGTATGTATGATTATTGTTAGATTTACTTTCTTAGAGTGACTTTGTGAGATACAGTTACAGTAAAACGATCATGAATAGACCAATTTTGACATATTAGAATTCAGCTTGGGACTGAGGCTTAGAGAAATAAAGCAAAAGCATCCCAGTAGGTATTGGTGAACGAATAATATATTTCTTTTGTTTTATCCCTATAAGCCTTGGTCCCAAGCTGAATTTTAATATATCGAAATTAGTCTAGTCAGTTTACTGCATGTGTGGAAAGACTGGTTTAATCGAGGTATTCGAAGAATAACAGATTTATTAGGACCAGCGGGTAGATTTCTTTCTTTTGTAGAGCTCCGTTCTAAATACGTCATACAGGGTTGGTCATATATATGACTTTAATAGATGCTATACCACCGCACTGGAGAAAACTGATTAAAACAGACACACAGTATGTAAACATTCAGTCGGAACAAGTCAATTTGAACGTTGCTGTGAAAGTGAGACAAACATTGATTCTAATAGGCAAGTTAACAAATAAACTAATAGACAATACAATTAGGGAAAAATTAGCTAAATCACCAACATCGGAAAAAAAAGCTTTAGGAGAAACTGACATCTCTGTTGTATATTGTATGCCGTTTATTGTTACCAAAAGCACAACGCCTACAGTATTTTCAATTAAAAATTAATCACGTTTTTTTTCCAACAAAGTATTATCTGAATAAAGTCGAAAAATATAGCACAAATCTATGCGAATACTGCCAAATCATTGATGATCTTGAGCCATTACTTCGCCACGTGTCAGATAGTTACAACTTACATCTATATGGCAACAGTTTAATAATTTTATTGAGCCTGCATTTGGAAAATTAACATTCTCTAAAACTGAAATTTTATTTTGTACCCTAAAAACAAACAGAAAATCGCTTTCACTGAATTGGCAAATTTTGCTTCTAAAGTAGTATATTTACATTTGTAACTGGAAAAATATAGCGCTATCCTTTTTGACGTTTGTTCAAAAACTTAATCAAGGCGATTTTGGTAATACACTTTTATTAGTAAAAATACAAACGCTAAAAACTGACGTTTCGATGTCACTGACATCATTATCAAAGTGAAGTAATAAGGTTCAGTGTTTCAATATATTAAGTTCGCAAAAGAAAACTATAATGATAAACAAAGTAAATAGAGGACAGTCTTCCCAAGGGATACCATTAAACAAAAACTTTTCCACGAGCAGAGTCAGAGTGTGTGTTTAAACTTGGCCTTCGTGGTTGAATGAGACAACATTTCATAAATGAGGCAATCCAGTTTTCCCGAACATTTCAAAAACTCTCACTTAAAAATTGAAAAACAAGGTGAAAATCAATGCAATATAATTATTGGTCTTTCGAGTGGAAAAGGCAGATAATCCAACCTTGTTTGGCGACATGATGACTCCTTTTTCTCCTCTTTGATTTTGCTTTTAAAACGAAATAACTATTCTAATGTAATTTAAACTAATAGATAAGCACAACAGTTTGCTCTTAGCAAAGAAATGTAAATAAAAGAAGGGGGGGGAAAGTGTGCCAGATACAGTCTGTGTGTCATAACCTAATATAGTGACGTCACTCGCCATATAAGTTCCCGTGGCTCAGTGATAGAGCTTCCGCCAAATGTACTAAAGGTCATGGGTTTGATTCCCATCTGGTGCTCAGATTAAGTTCATTAACCGTATAAAATATATTTAATCAGAAAAAAAAAATAGGTTTAATTTTAAAATAATTTTTTTTTATGATAAATTTTATTCAAACCCTGTAAAACTAGATTGAAGCCATTTTCATTTTAGAATATTTTACAAAATGATTGTACGAGTATTAAAGTAAAACTCAAAAATTAATGATTTATGTGGATTGCAGCATTGATTTTTTTAAATGTACAGTTTCACATAGCTAAAGCAATGATATTTTTAGCTATTAGTCCTCTGATGGAGCCAATGGTTTGGGCATACCGCCCAGACCTTGATCATAGTTTCCCTGAAGATATGTGGGTGCGGTATGCTGCAGCTTTTCCTCGTATGTGGGCAGCCAGTGCATTCAAAGGTAAGTTTTGTAGTAGTTGCTAGATGAACATTTACAGTACTGAACATTAGTGTAGAACAACACTTTCGTTGAGTCCTATAACTGTAGATTTCGAGAAAGCAGCAGTAATGACCTTTTTTTTTCGTAAAATGATAAAGTCGTCTGACTTCCTTGTCTAGTGTAAAAACGGAAAATGAGACAGACGCCTTTAACGCCACTCTCTACCCTAAGGCCAGTTTTCGCTACTTTTAGTGATATTTTTGATGATATCTCCGTCATTATTTTGAAATGTGAGAAAAGCGATAATCACATC
>JAOBBB020276811.1:0-10948 GCA_025331005.2 Zoanthus gigantus | reverse complement strand
TCATCTCTCCCTACATTATCCTCATTATCTCTTCATAGCCCTTGGGAGAATTTAGCATTTCATAAAAAGTCACTTAAGTTGTTTTTGCACTAGACCCTTCAAATATATAAAAACTGGACCAGTCTATCATTACTAAATTCTGCTTTTGACCGGAAAATAATATGGTAGTTACCAGCCTCCCACTGCTCGGCCAAGCTAGGTGAATCCGAAAGTGATTTTTCAAAACTTTAAATGCAAATTACACCATGAAAAAGCTTTGCAATCAAATTGTTTTTTAGCCATTATCATTAGTCAGTAGGATTTAAGGACATTTTATAACATAAAAAACCCACAACTGATATATATACAGCTTAAATATCATTTAGAGTGTATGGATGTGAATGTATGCAGTCAACTTACTGATGGTGTGTTTCTCCAAAGAAACAAGATTCTTCTATTTGACAGATCAACATTTTTATAAACCCTAAAAAACAGTTAAAATATTGAATAATCTACTGCTGGAATTCCTAATAAAACAAATAATGAAATAACATGAATGTACTTTACTACTTAAAAGCACTTAACAAATTTATCTAGTACAGAATAGTGCAGAACCAATAATTATTTATAACTGACTTCACAATTAAGGATCTAAACGCTCTCAAGGTCTATCATTATTTTTAATATAACTAAAGGCCCATTTAAATGGATCAATAATGTTGGTCAAATATTATCAAACATTATTGGACCAATTTGAACAGCACAATCAAACATGTTGGAGAGTGATGGACGGTGTTGGACGATGTTGGATGAAGTTTGACTTTGTTCAAACTTTTCATTCAAAATTGTACAACATTTTTGTTCTCGTGATCAAAAATACGCCATAATTTCATTCCTAGTAGTGAAATCCAACATATTGTTTGATGTTGGATTTGTTTGAACACTCCAGCATTCAACACAATCCAACACTGATCAAACACCGTCCAACACCACCTAACAATGTTGGATCATGTTTGAGCAACATGTTTGATCCGTTTGAAATGGCCTTAAGAGAACATTATTTTTGATCAGAAGTTACTTTAATTCATTATTGGGACAACTCAAGCCTCTCTCTTATGTAAATATTAGGAGGACTGGGAGAGAACATTATTAAAGGGAGAGATAATATTATGATATTGAACATTTATTGTTTTTCCTTACCAGTCCTCAAATGCAAGGTTAGCAAAGACATCATTGGAGACAGACTGGAGTACAGCCACCTTAAACAACACATTGTAATAAAGATCAAAAACAGCTTTCACTTGTGGATGCAAGTTGTTGAATATTGTTATTCTATGTCATTTGTGATATTTATTGTGTTTCTTACAGACTTTTTTCCAATCACGACTAAAATGCAGGAAGTGTGTTTTTATCAACCTGATGTTCAGAATGTAACTGTGTTGTGGTAATGACACAGCCACTAAATGTTTGTGCTTTCTAATACTCGTAAATAGACATCTTAAGAGACATAACTACAGAATGCTGCTGAAAATGAATAGCAAAACAGTTGCTGTTCATCAGCAGGATACCTAAATTGCATGCAATTCTACAATTGGTTTCAGCTCCATTAAATCCTGAAAATCCGTAAACCTCCCCCTACCAAAATAATTACTGAGTACGGGCCTGACAGGTGTATATTTGTTTACAACAAAGTGGGTATTATGTTTGCATATATACAATCATGAGCCAATGCAAGGACAATGTTCTAGACAAGTTTTAGAAACTACAGATATCCCAATTAGCCATAAGATATAACCATCACGTGCTTTACCACAACCGGCTTATCACAACTTTCATCTCGCTTTGAGCTGATTACGTAATACTGCCGGCACTATCAGTCTCTGTCATATAACTATACACATGGGCCATAAATTTCAATCTCCAAAAAACAGTCATTGCATCTGTTATTCCTCTATGACGTAGCCCAAGTAAACGCTCTAAGAGCGTCTATTTAATTCTAAAATCACAGTTCAAATCTTTCCGAGTTAGGTTGGAAACAAGAACATGGATTAAAAATTTAACTCTGGGTTTGTGCTACAGCTAATCGGCTGTAGCGTGTTGGAAAAGGTTTTCTCAGGTTAATTAAGATGAATACTGCAGCTTAATTGGCCCTTTCAGGAAATAATGGTGAATAAACTCAACTTTACTTTGATAAAGTAATTTGGGTTACTTGGTGTCAAATAGTGACACTTACAAGAAATAATACAATATCAACACGTGGGCTAATTTTGCATTTAGCAAAAACCCGAAAACTACTTCAAAACTTACCTCAGGAATATTAACTGATGCAAAATGCGCAAATTTACGCACGTTCCTTCTAAGTATCAAACATTTTCCTCGACGAACAAAAATATGATGAAAAACCATCAGTCTTTTAAAACAATGTTTTCCAAAAATAAAACAAAATAGGGACTTGGCCCCAATCTCTCATGGTCCCAGCTCGAACGAGGGACAAAGTATTTTTGTCGGCCTCTTTCCTATCTTCCGGGACCACAGGCTTCCCAAGATGGTAGTCTTTTATTATCCCTAACGCCGGTGTAATGGCTCCGCTCGTATGTTGCCTTATATGTTTTCATGAGCAAGCTGTCATTCTTGTTATATGGAGAAAACTCGACATTTCATCATACGAGTAAAAGAGCATTTAAAAATAGATAAGGCCTCGCACATTAATGATTATTTTTACACAGCTCAGATTTATGTCTAAATGCTCCGAGGATTGTTTTAAAATCATCGATCTCGATCTTACGACCTCAAAATCATAGGCCTCTCTTTACTTCAAGTTAGTTCATTGTCATTGTATTACATTGTTTAGCCAGTCTTATATTATGCAGTTTTTTTGCATTTACATTAACTCTGAGGAAAACAGAGGTTTCTGTCGAAACGTGTCTATAAAATCAAAATTGAGTGTACATGTGTTGTCACTTTCTTGAAAATCTGTATAACTCTCCTTTTCAGTTGTCCTTCTGGCAGTAATTCATACCAAATTTTCCCAGTAACTCAAAATTTCGACAACGAAAACATCCCTCTAAAACACTTCTAATCACCCCCAAAATACACACATGAGACAAACACAAAGTGAACTCAAGGTAGGTGAAAATTATTTCCAGTATTTTCGTTTAGTTGTTGAAATTTTGACTAAATTTTGTAAGACTTTGTATGGGAAAATTTTAGTACAACTAACTGCCAGCTTGGGATGCCTGTGCAGGACGATCTTTCTCTTAACAGGGCAGAAATTTATTTTTAAATTAAGCATTTAACTCTTAATTTTGAGTGAAACAATTTAGTAAATAACATTATAGTTTTTCGCCATAATGTCCAGACAAAAGAATGTTTACGTTTCGGACTGTAGTTGTTCGTCGGAGTGATTGCCAAGTGAAAGATTTTTATTTTACTAATAATAAATTACTATCTTTTTAAATACTTTTATCTTAGTTAGATTTTGAACTCTTCTGATTTCGGATTCCAAATCAAATCTGGATTCCGAATTTCATCATTGTGGATTAGGGATTCCAACAATCAGAATTTGCTGGATTCCGGATTCTGTTACATGGTTCGACTCGAATGCCAATCTTTTCAACCTATAGTCGATTAAACCATGTGCTAAGTATTGGTTTATGCATTACCATAATAAATATACGCTTTAGCTAAGGTGTCGTGCTTATCTCCGCAAACGGTTCCACTGCCGGTACTCAAGCTTAGTTAACGGTCAAAGGCAGTAGTATCCACTCCCGTAGACCCGGCCATGGCTGACCGGACCTCAGTAAGTGCCCATAGCCACACCCATGGCGACGCTCCCACGTGCACGCTGAATTGGTCTACAACTTTTTCCTCCAGTAAAAGGGTCACGCACTGAAGTCTTAACTTGTTATAGAATTATTTTAGAGAGAAATTGCAAAGAACTTTTTTTTTTCTCAATCATAAAAAGTTCGTCGGTTGAATTCTTCTTTTTGAAAGAAATCGCGGGTTAATTGCTGAGGCGGAGGTCAACAAGTTAGTCTAGCGTAGAAAACAGAGTAGTTGAAAACTATATAGAGAATATTCTTTGCAACATTCTTCTAATAAATCTAAGGATATTATGGTTTTCAACAATTCATAACTACTAACAAAAATAAACCTCTTTATTTCACTGTTGGTAGTTCGATAGATTAATGTATTGTTATAACATTTCCATCTTCGGGCTCTCGCATTCAAAGCGGCCGCAATTCAAAGCCAAGATGTAGTTCCACACCTGGAAAATACAGGGTTGCTTTGCCACCAATATGTTTCGCACATGTCCGTTAAATAGTAGGGTGAAGGGATACTCAAGCCTTTTCACAACCCTGGAGTTTCTAGGTTCGAAGCAGCATAGAATCTCAAAATAAAACTTTGTAGATCCTTTCGCCAAATCCACTTTCGACACAGAAATAAATTCGAAGTTCTGGCTTGCATTATAAGACCTTCATTTAAGTTGCAACAAGTGTACAGATTTCAAGAGCGATCGCCATTAATGTCTGCAAGTGTCTTGGAAAGTTACTCTTGGCATTGTCGAAAACTCAAACTCCTCCTTCATTTCCATTTGACCTACTGTAAATAATAATTTCATATATTTATTTTCATTCTTAAACGTCAGTAAGACTCTATGAAAAGCAAAAACTGAGCTGAATAAATTTTACTCTTCAAATCTGGTCTCACTAGAATATTTCTAGGCCAGTTTTGGATTCATTCTTTAAGACCAAAATTATTTTCATGGAAGCGGTACTGGACTTGTTAATACTGAATAAAAATAATAATTGGATAGGGGAAAAATTAAAACCAGCATCATCATCATCTTCTATAGACATAATTATAACATCTGTCAATCTTTGCTAAGGACCTAAAATTCATCATGATTCCTCATCAAAGCTTCTCCAAAGTCCGTAGCCTGACTTCCAACAAAAAGGTCATGCTTTTTAATAATTTCATCTTTTGTCAGCTCTCCATCCTGTTGGCATATAAAAGAAAATTATGATTAGAATTGATACTCAGGGGTGTAGCCAGGGGGTTCCAGGGGTTCCGGAACTGCCCCTCTCACACCATGATCCTTCACTATGTCAATTTTTAGAACAACCTCACTGCGATATTTATCACTGACCAGAGAGTTTTTGGTAATTTGGACTCCTCATCCCCACCCCCTCCTCTCTTAAAAATGCTGGCTACACCCCCTGATAATATGAAATAACAGCATATTATAACAATTTTTCAACGAGTAATTTTGATCACTATCATCATTTTCATCACTATCATCATTTTCATCACTATCATCATTTTCATCACTATCATCATTTTCATCATTTCCATTTCCAGATACAGTAACACAATTCATGTCATACTTGGGACCAATGCCATTTGCTACACTGTATGACAATGGTGTTGGTCTCAAGTCCTACTAAATAAGATCTATCTCCTTGTATTTTTTATGTGTATTTATTAACATTTTATGTAATATAATTTATCTTTATTATTATTTATTGTGTATACTGTAATATATGTTTGTATAGATTTGTTTTATGTGTTACAATCTGTAAATGGTAATTTAATTACAATAAATGATTGATTGATTGATTGATTGATAACCATTGTTTATCATCAACAACATTATCACCATTATAATCATACATTCCGTCATCGTCACCATCAGCAACTATCAGTAGCAGCATCATCAGATTACATCATATATGTAATCATCTACACTGTCATCATCATCTCATCCTCACTTGCATCACCAGCATTCGAACCTGTGACCTCTGTGTACTGGTGCAGCATGAAGCCACCACTTGGAAAGTAAATTTTAAGTGGGTCCATCGATTTACTCTAAGGTTTTAAAAAATATTTGTGACAGGATTTGTACTGTAGTCTAAATGCCATCTCATTAGCCTACTTGATAAGGCACCAGTCTATCGTGCGGAGGCTCGCGTTCAATTCCGGGCCAGACCAACACTCAGGTTCTTAAACTAATTGAGGAGAAGGTGCTGCCTTTGATCTAACATCTGCGAATGGCTAGACTAAAGTCTTTCACGTCTTCTCCGATAAGGACGTTATCTGTGTTTATGTGTTTGTATCTGTCACGTGAAAAGTCTCCGTCCACCTTAGAGTGGTTAAGATGGTGTCCCCAATTAGTAGGCCTTTGGCCAGCTAAATAGGACTTGACACCTAAATAAAATCATTATTATTATTATTATCATCATCATCATCATCATCATCATTATCATTATTATTATTATTATTATTATTATTAATCATGATCATCATAGTTGCAAGTATACACAAAATCAAGCAGTTGCACATGAGAAGAATGAATAAAGCTTTCCAGGCTGCAAGACCTTTTTAGGTTTCACTTTCACAATTGCTTGAGTAGCATACATATTGGCATCAATCATTCATAACGTCACCATTTACACTGTGGTACAGTGAAGGAAACAGTGGTTCAGATGGCAAAGGCGAATGGAGTGAGATGGTCCAGGCATGTGTTGAGGAGGGATGATGGGCATGTTCTGAGAAAAGCAAATTGGAGTTTTAAGTGAAGGGCAAAGGGAAGTGAGGACGACCAAAGAAGACGTGGAAGATGCAAGTGGAGAAGGAGAGCAATCTTGATTGTTGGTTTGGAGGAGGATGACATGAATCGAGTGATATGGAGAATGGGAGGGATTGCTGTTAGAGTGGGGTAAATGTGGCTACCTCTATTTATGGGGATAAACCCGGATCAAAATTGGATTGATTGATACAAACCCAGTCACAATGATGAACATGCTCATCACAATCATCACTGTCTTCATCATCATCAAAGCGGTTAAGCGGCATTACTGTAGATCACTAATTTTTATTGAAATGAACACTACTAAGGATCATCTTTAGAATTCTAATTATTTTCTTTCTTTAATTTTTTTTCTCACCTTATCTTCATCAGCTTCATGCATTAAGTGATTAGTCTCTGATTCAACGTGATCATAATCAGGAGGAAGGACCCAGTCTTTAACTTCTTCCTGCAGTCAAACACAGAAGGACAATTCAAAAATAAGTGAAATGTTTGAAAATTGGCAAAACAACTCCAAGGGACTCTCCAGCACAGGGAACAAAGCCAATTTTTACAAATGAATGTTTTCACTCATCCAGTAGAGTAAGATTAACAACAAAAACAACAACAACAACAAAAACATTTAAATAAATTACTGAAATTTAGATAAAGGTCAAACAAACAACTCGACGTTGCAACCGTATCACACAGTCTTCATCAGGCAACTGACAACCTGCCACATGACGGGAGTGTGTCATGTGACAGGCAGCTGTCAATCATCTTCACTGCCCTGTCCCACAAGTGCGTCAATGCGTGTCTGAGGGGGCACGTGACACACCCCTGTCACGTGACAGGTTGTCAATTGCCTGATGAAGACTGTGTGATATGGTCGCAACGTCGAGTTGTTTGTTTGACCTTTATCTAAATTCCAGTAATTGATTAAAATGTTTTTTGTTGTTGTTGTTAAAGCCAATTTTTTTAATGCACCACTACATGTATTTCCAGTACCCTGTCCATTTTGCCATCTTTGTTCTTGTCTCGAAAATTATGAAACTGTTCTTTCTCTGTCTTCACCCAGTCTGGCTCTTCTTTGTTTTCTTTCTCTTCACTTTCTGGATAGAGATCACCTATGGAGGAACAACATTCAAAAGCCACTATAACAACACGAGCATACTCTGACACATCTACCGCATGTTAAAGGGGCTATTTCACGACCTTTTTGTTGCTTTGAGTCAGTTTTTCGCTAAAATCGTTACATAGTGGTTTTACTTACGCACAAATTGTTCCTGATAAACTTTGAGGTAAATATCTAAAGAACTGTTCAAAAGAGCAACCCATGATAAGTTAATGGTAATTTGTGTTGAAATAGCATCAAAACTTTAAAAGATTGGCCCAACCTTTTCAAGTTTCAATCCATTTCCATCCTTGCCATCCATAGCAACAAATGACAGTAAACAAAATAAGCGTCATAAAATAGTCCTAAATAAGAAACTTAGACCATTATTTTTGAAATTCAGTTGAGGGCAAGATATATTGAGGATTTTAAAACTATGCAAAAATAGCGTGACATACGTAGCCCCTTTAACCACCATAGTCATATGGTCAATGGAAATTTGTATGGGGTAGAGGACTCACCACCATCAATCCAATTTCCATACGGGTTTATCCCTGTAAACAGGGAAGGCCAGATTTACCCCACTTTGGCAGCAATCTCTCCAACTCCCACTCTCCATCTCACTCAAAGTCCCCACTCTCACCCCAAGCTGCTCAAAAAATGTCAAAAAATCAAAAACTTGTCAGTAGCAAGTACACCAGTTATTGATACTTAATCACTATTAGTATCATTAAATTTTTATACTACCATAATATTATTGCAGGTACAAATCAAAAAATTATGAATTTAATATCAAAACTAAAGAAAACTAAAAATCTAAAACTAACAAAGTTCTCACAATGTGATTCATGATTGAACTGGGACTTACCAATATATTCTTCTAACGAGACAAATCCATCTTTATCTTTGTCAATATCATTAAGTGTCTCATCAACGACCACCTCCTTCATGTGTTCATACTCCTCTGGATGAAGGAATGCTGTGTATTCCTCCTTTGTTAACATTCCATCTTTGTTTTGGTCAGCATGTTTCCATCGAGATTGGTCTCGGTTTATTATCTCTTTGTAGTTGAATTCTTCATTACGTGCAGGGTCATCTAAATCAGGATATACAGAAAAGAGTTTTTATTTAAAATCAACTTGAAATCAACTTAAAATCAATTTGATCAATGTGTGGTGCAAAACTGATGGAGAAAAAGAGGACAGAGGACCTAATGGAGATGTTGAGATTGAAGGAAACAGTGGTTCAGATGGGAAAGGTGATTGGAGTGAGATGGTACAAGTATGTGTTGAGGAGGGATGATGGGCATGTTTTGAGAAAAACACTGGATTTTGACGTGAAGGGCAATAGGAAGCAAGGATGACCAAAGAAGACGTAGAAGATACAAGTGGAGAAGGAGAGCAAGAGTGTTGGTTTGGAGAAGGGGGATGCCTTGAATCGAGAGAGATGGAAAGTGGGCGTTGGAGAGATTGCTGTTAGAGTGGGGTAAATTCAGCCATCCCCATTTACGGGGATAAACCCAGATCAAAATTGGATTGATGATGTTATATGCATCCTCATCTACTGTTACAAAATCATTAGGATGTTGTTTGCCTCTCTCAGTATGCAACGTCAATTTAAAACAAACATCAACTTGACACTGAAGCTGATGTTGCATGGAATCAAAGTATCCTGTGTGATATGATTGTGACCCCGAATTTTTTTATAAATACATTTGCCAAGTTACTGTAGAAGAGTAGAGCTTCTGGTACTCTTGGTGACTGATACCATGGCTTAATGACCAAAAAAGCAACTTTTGGAACAAAGCAGTCGCAGGCCGTGGATCTCCTTCACTAGAGGTGGCCATTAAGGAAAGATTTGCTAAGAGTGCAGGTTTAGGATCAGTAGGCTTTGCAATGTAAAATTAAGTGGCCAGGGCCATAACAAATCACATCAATTTAAAACAAAGAGCATCAGATGAGTGTGGTTTGTTTCCTTTTAAATGTCTTAGAGGCAAGTTTCTGTGTAGGGGTAAAAACAAAATATTCAACTATAAACCCTGTCTGTATATGGGAGACCCCTGTAATAGTGTGCAAAGATTGCCCCAACAGACTAAAATATCCTACTGTATGTATGGCCCTGGTGGTAGTATTCTAACCTAGCAGAAAACTTCACTACCATTTAAGTGTAGTTGTGGCTAGCTTTGAAGTGATATCCTTTTGATGGCAAGAGAGGCCAGACTGAGATGTTTTTGACATGTACAGTGAATATATAGGTGGGAGGATAATGAGGTTAAAACTGCAAGGCGGGATGCTTAGAGAAAGACCTAAGATAATCTGTGGATGCAGTGAAGGAGGACCTGAAGTTAGTTTTGTGAGTTAAGATGATGCAGAGGATAGGGTTAGATTGAGGCAGATGGGTGGAGTTTGAATAATTGATTGCACCACAACCATGCTAAACTGCAGATGCTTGTTCTTTGTTGTACATTTGAATTGATTGTATATCCACTCCTCTCTTAATTGGCTAACAGTGACAGTGAAAATAGTTTTAACCTTGAGTTTTCTACATTAATTTTTACAAGCTAGATTGATATGAACCAAGTGAAAATACTGCAACTGTGTTTACATAATTTATATTCTGTAAAGTTCTGTACTTTCAATGTTATCAGTGTGTGTAGAAATGCCTCCTAAATGCTAAAGTTTTTGAATCTTTATGTTTATTGATAGGTGCAGGAAATATGATACACCCAACTGGAGTTCAAAGCCATGTAATACAGAGATATCCAAATTCACCATATGGAAATCAACAGCCTTTTATGCAACAACCATATCACAGTCAATCGCAGGTTAAGAAGTATATTCAATACTTTTATTAGTGAAAATGTCTACTGTATTTCTGGGAAATAATTCTGCTGATATAAAAAAAAATCCTATATCAGATAAAATATAAATATCAAATTTTGAAGACTCTCCTTTCCTGAAAAAAGAAAGATCATTCCATGTTTTGGACAAAAAAATTAAGAAAGATTATGCCTACAGAAACATACCTCTCAGAGTTTTCCCAAAATGGTACTATTAAACTAAAATAATAAGAGATTATTAACCGAGCGCGAGGTCTCTATGGAAAAATATCAGACCGAGGTCTTCATACAAAAAAGACTGAGGTCTGATATTTTTACATACAGACTGAGCAAGCGAGGTTAATAAATTGTTTATTATATGACTTTTTTTACTTCCAGTACTAGTAATTTACCCTAATGTATGCCTACGACTACGAAAATCATTGGAAATATCTGACAGTTTTTGGAA
>JAOBBB020276727.1:0-10949 GCA_025331005.2 Zoanthus gigantus | reverse complement strand
GAATTTCTCTTCTCTTTTCCTAAATATAGAAAACATTGTAATGTTATGTAAGAATGGAAATGTAAATAAACTATTGTTGTTGTTGTTGTTGTTGTTGTCGTTGTAAAACAGCACAATGCCGCTACGGATTGCAACAAAGACACATCACGTCATTATTATCTCAAATTCTCCATCGATTAGGACTTATCACTGGAAATTTCTTTCATTAAGTACTTCAGGTTACATAACACTCGATCTCCAATCTAGAAATAAATACTCCTGTTAAAAAAAAAGCACAAACAAACCTAGTAAGAATCCTCAATGCCTTTTTGATTTTCAAGTTTAAGGTGAACGATCCCTGTTAAAGGAAACTTTTCATTAATAACAAAAAATAGTAATAATAATAATAATAATAATAATAATAATATAAGAGAAATAGTCAACAACAATTGAATAAGAGTAAAATATAACGTAAAGAATTTCATGTGTCAACATAAAAGTTGCTCATGGCTTCCAATAGGGGTTTAGTCTTTGTTATTGACAAGATAGTAAACACATCATGCATTGGATGTTGTACTTGAGTAGCATAGTGTAAAGTGTCAATTCAAAAATATAAATCAAATGAGGCCAGGTATGCTACGTTCTTTTGTAGTTTCCACTCTTTCGCCAGTGTACGTCATCATCAGGCAATGAAGATGAAATGACTAAATATTAGTCTGATATTGCCGTAGATATGCAAAAGCTTTTGAATAGTAAAGATAGCTGCTTTTCTAGTTCTCAAATATCTTTATTCACCAATAAATAAGTTACCAAAAACAACGCGTCCACACATAGAAGCTTATTATTAATTAGCCGTTGATTACCGCTAATTAATCATTAAACAAATCCAAAATCTTTGAAGGCCTTCAGTACACACACAAGGGCTTTTTAGCCGTGAATTCTTTTAATTCATCGTTGAATGATAGTTATCAACAAATAATCCCTTGTGGGTGAAAACTCACTTTATACATACAGCTAAGACTCTATACCTTAATGTAATTGCAGATGTTGGACTCAAGTCTGTTTATCGAAGCAACGAATGTGGTATAAGAATCTTCAAATGTATCCTTGCTCCTGCACTCAACATTAAGGAAAGTATCAGAGGTAATTTCATCAGCTAGCTGTCTTTTTATACTATCGACAGCGTCAGTAATAAAAACTGAAAGACTGGGAGGGGTTTCCACTGTGTAGAAATCCTTTACTTCCTCAAAATCTTCAGCGCTTTCCAGAATGCTTCCAAGTCCTCCATCATGCTTGACAATGCTTCCCCCTGTTGCATAATCGTAATGTATCACTCAACTAAGCAAACATAAAAAGAATTTAGAACTAGGGAACAATTGAAAATGGATCTCTTTACCGTAGCCACTCTTATTGAGGGATTTGTAGTAGTCTAGTCGAGTGGTACTAAATAGAAAAATAAGTAAAATACAATACTTTCTGAATAGATAATATTTACGTTCTGAAACAGTAGGCCCTGTTTATATAAGCGTTGTCCAACATAAAGCCTATGAAAGTCAACTTTCACCAGCCATTGCACCATACAAAAGCAATTGCAATGGCTAATATTTTTGTAAACATTGATGCCAAAAGTGAAAGCCAGTTTAACTTTTCACAATGATTTCAGTTGCAAGGAGTTATTGCCTGTACCACTGCTTGCATTCGTTTGGGAGCTCGTTTGACAATGGTGTTTTGAGACACTGTGCACAAAATGCTTCAACATGTAGCACATACTCTACATGGAAGTAAGAACTTAAATCGACATTCTAAATGTATCAACAGTTGTAAGAAGCGAAAGTCGGTTTTAAAGAATCAATGCTACATATAGTAGTGACTATTAATTGAAATTCACCAAAAGCCATACCTTGTAACTTGTTGACACAATTGAAAGTAACATTAATATTTAATCTATAGATACTACCAAAAAGTAAGAAATTTTTTTTCTGCAATCCCATGTCTCTGGTATTCATAATTATAACGCTAGCTCCTAATTTGTTTCAATATTTGGTGCTTAGTTATGTAGCGCAATACCAGACTCTTTAAGAAGCTTACAAGAGTTTAAAAAACAATGTTCTGATTACCTTTTCTTACTATGTCGAAACACTGACTTTTCATGTAATTGCTGTATTTATCTCATCTGTTGGTACCATGTCTTCTTTTGTTTCAAGTTTTTTCTAAATAGTTTGTCTGCCTTGATAAGCTGTAGCTATTTGGAGACAGTATACTTATATGTAGTATTTATAATACACATATGAAAACATGTACACATACCATCACTGCTGATTCTGCTACCGTCTGACTTGACGATATCTGATTCACTGGAATTCACATAAGGCTGCGTCATGGTTGAGGTTGTATTATCATCTTGACACTGTTCATCTTTGTCACGGGGGTCATTCATTACCACTTCTAAAGACATTCTGGGTAGGTTCTTAACATCCGTAATAAGTTTGGAGAACTGAGCTAATGTATGGATGATATCCATCATGTTCCTTACATGGTTACAAAAAGTCTCAAGATGCCCCAGAATGGACTCTTCATCAGTCATAGCTATACCAGATGGAGATTCACTGGCTACACTTGCATGATCTACACCCCTGAGCATTTTACCTACAATGTGCAATGATGGCCACCCATGAATTTTGTTCCACAAGTTGAGAATATTTTGGCTTCAAGGGCGATCAAGATCTAATTCTTTAAAAGTCTAGGTTCCAAAAACTATGTTTGAAAATTTAATGTTAGAATGTGAACGAACGGACAAAGCTCGGACTAAATCAGTTTGAAGCAGAAATTGCATTAGTGCAAAACTAATATGTGAATTTTTATGTGAAGAAAGTTTTAAGAGATGCAGTTAACACAACACATTGATCCCTACTTGTCTCAGTTTTGGAGGCTCGAATTACTTTGTACAAATGTAAAAAGAAATCATCCTCCCAGTGAAATGGCAACTAGCTAGAGGCAGCTCGAAATCATGAAACAGTTAAAGGACATATACACTATTTAAGCATAAAGATGGGTATTGATAAGGGTGACAAAGAGAGGTTTGTCAGTATGGTCAAAGAATACAAGGAAATGATTACTGGTATTGGAAAGTTTGAAGGATTTAAACAGTAAATGAGTCCAGAAGCTAATGGATTCGTCCAAAAACAAATGCAAAATATTCATTCCACTAAAAGAAAAAATCATAAAAGACTTTACGATAATATTGTGGTTTACAGTGCAAGCCAAGAGAAGCATAATCAAACACTAAGAAAAGTTCTCTGACCATGGAAAAACATCTGTCTGGCATTCACACTCAGCTTACATCTGTCTCAAATGCTACTCCTGTCACCAATTATCTAATTTTGGGGTCAAGCTATGTTGCCATGGAACATTTTTCTCTTCATTTTAAATATGTATTTCTCCTGTTTCTCCTATTTTTTCATTACTTGTTACCCTTGCCTGTGGCATGCTGTACGAATACTACCACCATAGGTTAGATTTGTGTCATAGAAGGCAACTAAGAGGACAGCTGCTGCCTTGCAGTCTCACGTTTTAGTCAAATGCTAGGTCCACCATCGATACCCGTGGTCGATGTTTTCCTACATGTTGTGAGTATCTAGGCTGGTATTAGGAAAGACATCCAGCCATAAAAAATCTGCTCCCTTTTTTAGTCATGGTAAGTTCTACGTCACATACTGATAGTGTTAGTAAGGAAGAGACTCCTAGTGATGGAAGTGTCATTGGCGGTAGGTATGATTGGTGTTGGATATGGGCATGACCACATCGATAATAATAATAATAATAATAATAATAATAATAATTATTATTATTCTTATTATTATTATTATTATTATTATCATTATTATCAGTTAGGTGTCAAAGGACACCATCTTTACCACTCTAAGATGGACAGAGAGTTTTCACATGACAGGAAGGAACACATGCACATAAATGCAGTAGTCTCCAAGGGCCTCATCCAAGAAGGCGTGGAAGTCAAACCATTGCAGATGTTAGAGCAAAAGCAGCTCCTTCCCCTCAATTATTTTAAGAACCTTAGTGTTAGTCCAGCAGGGAATCAAACACGATAGACTGGCACATTACTAACTAGGTTATCCAAACTGCGACCAAATCTAAAATTCTGCATATATAGGATACCAGAGGATTTGCCTTATTTCGATATTGAAACCCTGACTGCAGCCATCTGAATCACTACAAGAGTGAGTATTGATATCAGTCAGATTTTTTACCTTGATTTGAAACTGAAAACTTGACTGGACTAATCCCATAATTAGATGTCAGATTGCTAGTGCTGCTCGCAATGGTTGACCTCTTGGCTGATACAACTGCACTGGGGTTGATAGCTGATGGTATTTGGTTTAATCCATGACTACCACCAAGACCATCCCGCAAGCTGCGAAGCATGTCACGGTACTGTTTATGAAGAGAAATGCATGTATTGAGGTGATGCACAAAGCTGTCATCCTGACTGCCAACAACTGCTGCAAGTTTCTTTCTTCCCCTAACCATTTTCAAGGAGAGTGCTGCACCAGAGATTAGTTCCTCCTGAATACAGGACCACAATCTGTCTTCTTCTCCATAATATGTACTCATCTTAATGTAGTTCTTAGCTGCCAAGACGATCTGATTTGTTACCTGAAGAAATCCATAACAAAATACATATTCAAATCCATTTCTTACAAACTATAGCATTGACACCATTGTTACAGAAGGCCTTATAAGGCATGGGCTTAAATGCTTGCTACATTATTTGAGTAGTTCATATAAAGCAATTTTACAAAGTAATGGTACCGTTCTTGGTGCAGTTGAATAATCTCTGCCTTCCAAGCACAAGGTTCCAGGATGATAAGCTGAATCAGCAAAGATTTCAATATTTGTGAAAACCTCTATATTTTTAAAACTCAGATTTCAATTCTTACATGGTAAGCAAAATAAACACCGAATTCTGCTGGAATATAACCTGCATAGGTAAGTTAAATATAGTTTGAAATGACAAGTTTTACAAATGTGTTAAGTAATAAAACACAGAGCAACATTGCACTCCAACATTGGCAGTGGAGGTTCAGGCTCCAGGATATATTAGCTGAGCGAATGAGTATTAAGATAGCCCATGTTCATCTAAGGAACACATTTCTCTTTCTCCTCAAACTCTGATAAAAAAGCTGATATTCCTTCATCTTATGTTCCAATTCATAGGCAAAAATCACCCTGTAAAAAAGCGTGAGATAGTTTTAATCCCAACTCTTCAGTTTGGATTTGTGAAGTCTAGGTTCTGATTTACCCTGAAAGAGTTAAAAGCTCCTATCGTTGAATTTCAACAACAGAATTCCACTGTATGTACATACATAGATTTCAAAAATTAATGCCTGGAAAACTATATAAAACTATATTAGTTTATGTTAAAGCTTCTTGAATAATTTCTAAAACCTAATATAATAAGTGAAAGCATAACGCTTGTGGGATATAGGGCCTTTGTTTAGTGTGTATAGGTAGCACATATGCACAACTACCTAACTTCGGCACTATGGCCTTCTTGGTAGTGAGGAGAACCCCTTAAATCTACAATAAAAAATAGCAAGCCTGAATGTTAGCAGCCATGGATAGCTTCTTCTGCCTTTTATATGGATCACTAGCATGGCATAGCAACCAGGTTTAAGTTCCCTTTACAGTGACTTAATCAAGTTTAAGTATAAGAACCGTTTAACTCTATTATAACAAAACTAACATGTAAAATATGACATGAAAATTTATATTAGATTCTGGACAACAGAGTGCTATGTTTGTAACCTTAGTCAGGGTTTCTAGAAATTTATCTTTATATATATGACTTAAGTGATTCTCCTCACTTTGGAGAAAAGTAGTCCAAGGAACCCAGTTCTTGCATAATATCTTGATATGGAGTCCATTTGTCGCACACTGGCCATCAGCCCTGGCAGAGTATTGCTGCAGATGGCATTGACTGTCGTTGCCCCCGCCAGCTGGTCAAAGTATTTCTTCAGAGCTTCAAGATACTTTACTTTATCTTTGGTCTCATTCAAAGCATCTGTAATACTACAATAAAAAATGAAAATAGATTTTAAATATTTAACAAACAATGCGAAAAGGAGAAATAGCTCAAACTTTTGATCATCTTTCATCGAAGCTTTTCCGAGGGGAGTCAAGACTCTTATCCATTTAACATTACAGTACGCTGTGACGGATGAGTGACCTGTCCAGGGGGAGTCAAAACTCTTATCCATTCAACATTACAGTAAGCTGTGATGGATAAGTAACCTGTCCAGGGGGAGTCAAAACTCTTATCCATGCAACATTACAGTAAGCTGTGATGGATGAGTGACCTGTCCAGGGGGAGTCAAAACTTTTATCCATTCAACATTACAGTAAGCTGTGATGGATGAGTAACCTGTCCAGAGGGAGTCAAAACTCTTATCTATTCAACATTACAGTAAGCTGTGATGGATAAGTAACCTATCCAGGGGGAGTCAAAACTCTTATCCATGCAACAATACAGTAAGCTGTGATGGATGAGTAACCTGTCCAGGGGGAGTCAAAACTCTTATCCATGCAACATTACAGTAAGCTGTGATGGATGTGTAACCTTCCAGGGGGAGTCAAATACTTTCATATTTATAACTGCAGAAACCAGGAGAAAAAAAAAACATATATTACAAACTGCTTGGGCTTGAGAAATTTAGAAGAATAAATATATATATCTGGTATAGAATTTACCTAGCATCAGTTGTTTTCCATCGTTTTAGCACTTTACATTTAGCTGTGATAAGTACAGCAATAACAGCTTTACACTCCTTCCCTTTCAGCTGATCTGTGATGCACATCAATACTTTCTGTCTCTTCCTCCATTTATCAAGCTCAGTGAGTGGACCAGTAAGTAGATCAAACCTAAATTTGGTGATTAAAATAAGATATATTTCAATTATAATTAATATAATTATATAATTAAATAATTAATTAGACCTCAAAATAATTAACTTACTAGTCCTTGAAAGACTTGGTAAATACCAATAACAGCTTTACACTTTCACACTTTGCACATGGTGATGGGTAGAGAATCTGCTGTTAGGCCACAAAGGGGAAGGTACCCATAAGGGGTTTGTGGAGAAGGAGTTGGAGCAAACTTGATATTGTGTCAATGTTGTAAAAGCTGGTGACACCAGGGGCTCAGAAATCTGAGAAGAGCAGGATATGTAACTTTAGATGTTCAACATGTGTGAGGGGAGTTGTGGCAGTGCCACAGAGATTTGAGGTGGGAGAAAATAGTGGAAATGGCAGACAGCTTTTGTTATCTTGGAGATGTGATTTCATACAGAGGAGGGGTAGAATGGGCAGTTTGGGAAAAGACTGTGCTTGGAGTAACTGGAGGAAATTGGGGTGCTTGCTAGTAAATCATATCATTTCACTAGAGGAAAGAGTGAAGGTTTTGTGTGTGACTGTGAGACCTGCACTGCTTTATTCTGCAGAAACTTTGGGCACTAACGAAAAGATTGGAAGGACTGCTAGCTAGTTTTGATCATAAAATATTGAGATGTACATGTCATTAGAAGAAGATATGGGGTGGAGAACCTTGATCATAGATTAAGATGGTTTGGTCATGTAAAAGGTAGGGATGAGAATAGTACTTACTTAGGAGTCAATGGAGCTGGAGGTGGAAGGTAGAAGGCCAGTAAGTAAGACAAAGAAGACCTGGAATAAGGTAGTGGAAGAAGATTCTTGGAAAATGAAAAAGAGGCAAAAAACTACCCAAATGGGTCAGCACAAACGGGACCACAGGGGTACCCATGTGAGGTGCCGCCCAGTTGATAAAACGAATAAAAGTAAGAGTTACAAAAATATAAAATAGAGAAATAAATATTAAATATTAGAGAGGTAAAATGATGCTCGTAATACAGTCAGTGCCCCTGGTGGCATGGGCATGATCTCACTAATGACCAAGTACATGGTTGGTCTACTCAAACAAATTTAGAAGGACGTTCCACAGTGTCTCTTTAACAAACAGTTGGAAGGAGGCCAGATTGCAGAAACAAGTTTTGGGTGCAGAGTTGCAAAAAGTGTTCTAAAGCTTAACAAATCTATTAAAGTAGGAGGCCTGGAAAGTGGATGTCTTACTAGAAGGAGTTTTTAAATCATTAAGTAAATTGCTCTGCCTTGTTCAGCCACGTGAAAAAAAAACTTACAAAATTGTTTATATTTAGGTTGGTATGTTTGTATAAACATTTATAAAAACTACAAGGTCTTTTAGCTCTCTATCGTAGCCTAAGGGTAAAAGATTGAGCTTTATAAGTCTGTCTTTGAAGGACACTTCACCAATGCAGGTTCTTAGAAACCAGTGTGTGGCCCTCCTTTGCACATGCTCAATTTTAGCCATCAGATAATACTGGCTAGGTGACAAAGCCTGAGTTCCAAGACACAATTGTGATTTCACAAGCGATAGGTATAGAGTTCATCTAACTAACAGGTCTGTTAACATTGGGCAGGTATGCTTTAGGAGGCCAAGCAGTTTATTTGCTTTCGCAACAACAGAATTAACGTGTTTTTCCCAGGAAAGTTTGTAGTCAACTATTACACCCAGATCTTTCTCTTTAGTTACACATTCAAGCGGAGCATCGTTGAGAGTGTATACGTAATTGACATTGTTTAAATGAATTCATAAAACAATCCTAAATTCAAACTTATTTACCTAGTATGTGTATTTATTTATTTATTTACTAGTTTATTTATATCTTCTAAACCAATGACAAAATTTGCAAGAATCATCTTATTGATGGAGGCAAATGAATGGAAAATAAATAGATAGATAAGTTTAAAATTAAAATGTAAAACGCTGACAGTAAACAGATTTACATAGATTTGCCCATCCCTCGTATAAGCCCCATTTCTCTACCCAGCTTGATTAAGGCTATAGCCTTTTTAAAAGTCTTAAAAGTTTCCATCATTTTTTTTTCTGATTTAAGAATCACAATTTTCAAATTAAAACTTACTTCTCATGCTCCAATCCTTCAAGCAAAATGTTTTCAATAGTCGAGATCCAATCTAGCACTAAGTTCTCGTACTCTTGCAAAACCGTTGGGTTTACTGCAGCAGCACGGTTCTGCTTGAAATCAGTTGTTATTTGCACTTGAGGTTTTTTGAGCAGCTGTTGTGGGGCAACAGTCGCGCTTGCATACTCTGACAAAGTATTTGTATACTTATCCAAATGATTGAGAAAATTGCTTACATCTTCATCAATGCAGCTTCCCCAGTTAGTTTGCGAGTGAAGGACTGGTCCGAATACATTTGAAAGAAGTGAGCTGAAATGCATAAGAGGATTGTGTTTTATTTCACCGCAAAACACTTCCTTCTCAACACAACTAGGGTCAATGACTCGATTTAAGTTGGAGCGTAGAAAATACAGACATATCGCTTCTCCATCCACGACCTCTTTAAGTTTAGCGCATGAGTTTACAACTCGCATCTTTCGTGGAGCTAAACTGTTGGCATCGGGCTTTGGGCAATAGAAAAACAACTTCGTGTGTCCACTTGGAGCCAAAAAGTCGTTAATGTACTCAAGTGTGGTTTGCTCTGCCATGAAATCCTCCAGCATAGTTGGACTGTCAAATGGCCCAATGTGAAATGTTTCTTGAAGTTTGGTGGCAAACCACCAATGCCTTTCGTCCATTACTGCTAATAGGTTTTTTATTCTTTATAGCAGAAAATTAAGCCAAAATCATTCAACTATGTTTTTACTTTTGTTGTTCATTTCCAGTTTTGCTTAAACTTTCCGTCCATTTTGTTGTTATTTGGTAGCCAAGCACTGAAAATTAAGGAACTCCCGGATGTTCCTGAACTAATTTACCTGTCGAGGGTAGGGACAGAAATTTTAGGCTGAACGTGACAGTGGGCCTTGGCCTCTTTCGTGACACAAACTCCAGAATGATTGATTCTGGGATAGTCGCTATAACGTTTTTTCTCGCCGTTTTTATCTTTGCTTTAGTGAAATATCACACTAAAACTGTTACCAACAGAAAAGATATTCAACCACCAATTCTTAGCGGCTGGTTGCCATGGATTGGCTGTGCAACAAAATTTGGGAAAAACAGTTTAGGATTCATCGGTTGTGCTCGCCAACTACACAGACGTGTATTTACAATATTTGCTGCTGGGCAACGAATGACCTTTCTCACCGATCCTAAGGATTTTGAAATCTTTTTCAATTCCCCAGAAGTAAGTTTTCAACTTGCAGTGCAAGATCCTTGTAAAAACACGGCTAATATCAGTAAAGATGAGTTTTTCAAATATCATAGACTCATTCATGACCTTGTGAAAGGTCGGCTGGCACCATCAAATCTTCGCAAAATCGCTCCAAGGGTTTGTCATTATTTGGCGCCGGTCTTGAAAAAATACGGTAAGTTGCTGTCACTCACAATTATACCTACATTTCTTAGACGATAAAAAAAGGCTTTCATTTAAAAATGTAGTTTTTACAAGCCAAGATCTTATGCTTTGTGGTTCAAATTATAGAAGTGAACGGCGGAGATTTATATCACTGTTTGACCAAATAAAAAGCGACCGGACTAAGTATTGGAAAAAGCCACGACCTTAATTATTGAACTTTCATTTTTTTTTTGTTAAATGACCCCGAGTTTTATTTTTAAAAAAAGGCAAACCGATGTTTACATTGCTTTTATCACGATTTTTGTTTCATTTTACTAAAAGTTTTCAATCAATCCAATTTTGATCCGGGTTTATCCCCGGAAACGGGGGTGGCTGGATTTACCCCACACAAAAACCTGCAAACAAGGACCTGGATTTTTTCAGTAGGGGAGTGTACGTTCTTAAGAAAGAGGATGAGCAGGAGTTAACTGCCGCCTGGTTAGCCCAGTTGGTAAGGTGCCAGTCTGCTGTGCGGGAGGTCTCGGGTTCGATTCCCGGCCGGACCA
>JAOBBB020276726.1:0-15598 GCA_025331005.2 Zoanthus gigantus | reverse complement strand
GCAGTTTACCATCAATAACCAACCACAATCCATGCAGTTTACCATCAATAACCAACCACAATCCATGCAGTTTACCATCAATAACCAACCACAATCCATGCAGTTTACCAACAATAACCAACCACACTCCATGCAGTTTGCCGACAATAACCAACCACAATCCATGCCGCTTACTAACAAACAACCACAATCTATGCATTTTACTGACAATAAACAAGCAAAATCCATCTAGGTATGTGTAAGGAGGGATGAAGATGGTGTGTGGGAAGGGTAATGCATAGCTGTCAACTCTCCTGCATTTGGTGGGAGTCTCAAGATTTTTAACCCTTTCTCCTGGTCTCCTGCATAATGGCGCAAATCTCCCGCTATTTTAGGATTTTCAGTAACACAAGCAGAATTTTTCAAACGTTGTGCAAAGCAAAAATCATTGCTAGTAATTTCACAATAATCCAGTCAAAACACCATGAATAAAAAAATTATTCTTGACCAACAAACACAAAAACTGTCTTGTCGCTGTCTCTTTCTGCTTTTGTCTTGGCGGAAAAATTTGTTTATCTGTTGTCAGCCAATCATGGACAGACTAACTTGCTGGCAAAAGGTGTGCAAGTTGTAACATGTTGTTTTGCTGCTTGTTTATCAACCAAAGTTACCTAGTAAAAGGTGCAAAATTGCGTTCTTTATGTACACGGTTTTATTTTGCAACTAATGATGGCGTTGGCTTCAGTGGTTGACTTTTTTGTCTCACAAAAAGAAATCCTAGGAATATGAGGAGGGGAACTCCCCTTGTGCCTCTTATGTACATCCCCTTATCCTCCCACCCCTCCTCCCAAAAAAAAGCTACCCTCAAATCTCAAGATTTCAGAATTTCGGGGGTTGACAGCTCTGGTAATGTAAAGAGGATAAAGTGAAGAGTATCACTGAAAAGGGAAAGGTGGAAAGGATAGTTAGACTGGGTAGACATTGTTGAGTGTCCCTTACAAAATACTGCATGCATGCACATTTTGGAAGTGGCAAGTGTAGTGTTAAAATAAAGAGATGGACATGAGCAGAGTAAGGTATAATTAGAGGAAATTAAGAAAGTAGAAAAGTTGAAGTGGATGAAATGTAACATGAAATGAGATTTGTGAACATGCAGTCATGATTGACACCAATACAACTTTGTTTTAGCTGTTCCAGCGCTGTCTCATGAAAGTGCTCAATATTGAGCTGTGGAAGACATACCTCAGTTACGTCAAGGAAGCTAAAAGTTCAATGTCATCTTTCAGGTAACTTAATCTTCTTAATGGTTTCACAATTTTTTGTTTTTGTTTTATTTCTTATGGAATGGGGTATTGCAACCGAATTTTGTATCATAATTAAATCAGACAAGACAAACGGCAGCACACAAGGACTATTACTCTACAGTATCTGTTTGGCAAGTGTATTCCATCTTAGATAGACAGTGTGAAGTGTGACCTAGCTAGGTTTAGTGAATGCTTAATCCTTTATGAGCCAAGTGGCTGTTGGAGCCAGCACATGTCTCTGTTTTTAGTAGTGTTAAGCAGATTAGAGTTTTTCAATAAACCTCAATGGAACATTAATACATCACAGGTTACAGCTCCCAGCAAATGCTGGTTTTTATATATATTGACCTTATAAGGATAGAAAGATACGACAGAGTAAGCTTTGGTGAAAAAGAAAGTCACCCAAATGTTCAAATCCCAGCAGAGCTGAAGATCGAACCCTGGACCTTGTGGTTGGAAGGCAGAGATTTTATCAACATTGCCAGCCACACTGCTTCTATAGGTTAAGTGTTCTAGCTAAGCTAAAACCTTAATGAGCCTTGTGGCTCACTGAGCAGTTGCTGGTTCTGAATCTTTGGTTTCTCCTAGATTGGACATTAATCCATTGCACATTGATTCCAAGCAAACACTTCACTCCATTTACTGACTCTGTTAGGATGAAAAGCTGAGTCAGCTTTTGTAGAAAAAATGGTCACACAAATGTTCAAATCTCAGAAGATCAGGGACTTAAACCCTGTACTTTAACCCTTTCAGTCCCAGTCAGTTTTAACACCCAACTTCTCCTTACATAACGTACACAAAATCAGACATTTGGTAATGAGAAAATGTTTATTGATCAAACAAAGCAAACTACTGTTCAAAGATGAAAAGTAAAATTCCCTCAAACTTGTTCAATGAAAAGTACAGTATGGGCTCAAGGTGGGAGAATTTAACAATACAACTGGGACTGAGAGTTAATTGTGGTTGGAAGGCAGAGAGATCTTACCATACAGTAATTAAATTAAGTGACTAAGGACATTATTTTCCATAATACTTTTCTCTGAAATAATGTAAGAATTTGAGCATTTACAGTTTGTAGAGCTGAGTTAATAATGCTTTTTTCTCAGTTAAATTAGTTAAGGTCTGGCAAGCAGTGAAGCTTGAACATCCTGTAGAACAAAAACCAACCACACTAACTGTGCACAGCAAGGTTTAGCTGCTGATCATTATCTTGGGAGTTAATGGTACAAGCACTGACTGTTTTATCATAGGATGTACATGTACAGTAATAATCAAGACTGACTTAATACTGCTGTGTTAACAATTATGTTGTGAATGATTGTCATGGTTATATTTATATGCAAGTTAAAAAATTGCAAAAAAAAATTAAGCCAGGAAAAAATTGAGTTTTCTACTTTTATAGTCCTTAGGCTTGGATCTGAGGAGTACTGGAAATATGATTGACATCTTGGTTGCAAATTGCACTGTTTTCTTTTCATCTTTTTGTTGTATTATTTCACAGAACATTTGATTCCATGGACATTTGGTTTTGCTGTTAATTTTCTAATTAAGATAGATTGTTGATTTTTGATTTTTTGGGTTAGGGAAAAGATGACTCAAGCATATGAATTTGCCTTGGACAAAATGGGCATGGATTTTAATTCTTATCAGGTATTAAAGGTTATATTTTAAGTTAGAACAAGAGAGTGTATAAAATTAATTTTAATGTAGAAATACCTTAAATTTGTATGGAATACCTTTCTATTATTATACCTTTTCTATATTATATTCAATTATTTATAGTTTTTTACTGTTTTATTTAAATTATGTCAACATGCAGTGTTTATCACTAAAAATAAGGCAAAGTTAGTAGATGCTTATCAGGTTTATAAAAAGGTTTAATATTATACAAGTTAGTTGTTACATGTTTTTATAAAAAATAACAAAAAATATATTAATTATGATGAAAGTAATTAATAATGAAAATTAATTTTTTGTTTGTTATAGTATATTTTCATTTTCTTTTGAATTAATTATAAGTTATGGTGGTGTTCTGTGTTAGTTTTTGAACATTTATTGTTTTTAGTAAAAATCTTTGTTCTACAGTATATTATGTATTTAAATGTAATAAAAGTCCAAGAAAGAAAACTTTTAATAATAGAGTTTTTCCTTTTTTGCAGATTTGGGTGGACTATATTGCATTCTTGAAAGCTGGGTAGGCAAAAAGTTATTAAACTTAAAAAAATATATTTTATCTACCTCTAATGTGTTTTTTATTTATGTTTTGTACCAATTTTTTCTTGTCATTTTGAGGCCGCAGGGTGGATATATATATTCGAAAAGTGTTGCTCCCCTCATAAAAATATTAAAGGCAGCACACTTGATTGCTTTCAGATCAGATATGACTCTACAAATTGCCCTCTCCTTGCCAAGAAATTTCCCAAATCCCAAGAAAAACATCAGTTCCTAAAAGCCCAATAAATATTGCTCCATATTAATTTATCTGTAGAAATGTGCTTATTTTTTTTAGTTCAATGCACTACTGTGAAGCTAAATTTTAACCCAGTACTAACCTGGACCTCAATAAATTGAGGTAAGAAATTAAGCACGTTTCTACAGGCTGTTTAAGTATAGGTTTAACATTCGTAAAGTGCAAATTTTTCTAAGATTTCGCAAACTACAGATTTCTCAAACTACATATTTTATTTTGTTTCATTTCGTAAACTACTGTAAGCTGGTTGGGTAAATGTTATGATCATGTTTTTGATTGGTTTTTGTTAGCTAATTTTTGAAGACTAATATTTACACTGTTTCAGGGAGGCCATTGGTTCATATGCTGAAAACATGAAGATCACTGCTATTAGGAGAGTTTATCAGGTAATATTTAATGTTTAAACTTTTATGTTAGTTTGTTAAACCACAGGCTTCCCAAGGTAAAAATTAGTCATAATAAAAAATTTTCCATAAAAAGTCTTTTTGATAAGTGAGCAGCCATGGACAGCTGCTTCGGCCTTTTTAGGCCTCATCAGCATGGCATAGCTAGCAAACAGGCTCACTATTTTTTATAGTAGTTTAAAAGGGTAAAGCCTACTACCAATGTGGCCATAGTGTCCAATATAGTGGCATCAAGTTAGCTACTAGCACATTTGTGCTATCTACACTTGAGTTCATGTTTAATAAGCATATATATAATTATAAAAGGTTGTTGTTTTATGGGTGTCTAGAAAGTGAAGACTGAAGTCCAAAGACCAAAGACCCCTAGAAAACAAAGACCCCCTAGAAAACCAAGACCCCTAGAAAACCAAGAGCCCTAGAAAACCAAGACTCCCTAGAAAACAAAGACCCCCTAGAAAATGAATACCCCTAGAAAACGAAGACCCCTTAGAAAATGAAGACCCCGTCGAAATTATATCTGTGAAACGAAAGATCTATTGCACAACGCTTCCTTCGGGGGAATACTGAATATTGTTTTAAATCGATTAATATAATTTATTTTGCCCCATGCAAGCACCCGGTAAATCTTACATCGTCTTGACAAGTCTTGTCAGCGTGTTACAAAAACAAATTCCCTTGAAAACGAAAATAAAAAAAAAAATCTTAGTTTTGGACTATGAAAACGAATTAAGACCCCGATGAAACTGAAAACCGTCGAAATTATGCACATCGATATCCCCATCGATAAAGTGATTCTAATATTTTATGGCCAAATAAAATTCAAAGCCCAGCTGCTCGAAAGTGTTAAACTCTATGTTAACTAACCCTGGGTTAAAATGCAATTGCTCAAAGAATGGTTAAATGGGTGTTTGGAAAACAAAGAGCAGGAAAACATTTGCCACCAAAACTTAAAAGCAGTTTTCTCCAAAAACAAAAATTGGTTTTATCCACCTATTCAAAACACTATATAATGCTAGGTCTGGTTTTAATTAATCTTTATGAAATTTTCACAGCTTATCAGTGACAACCTGACAATTAAAAGTTTGTGCGGAAAAGTATAACTTGTTTTTATTTCCGGAGTTATGAGCAGTATTATAAATCTTTCATGTCAAAATGTAACCAACACAAGGCAGAAAACCCATAATTTATCGATTGCACACACTTTGATATTTCAGTTATTTAGGAATCCAAATAAACAAAATTGAGGGATGTAGTGAGTCGGAGGATTAGGCAAAAGGTGTGTCGGAAGGCGAAGGAGTTTTTGGGTCTGAAATTTTGCCCAGAATGTTTTTTTTTGGGGTCTATGAAGGATGCCAGGATTTTTTTGGGTCGGGAAAAAAGCACAGAAATTTTTTTGGGTATTGTATAATCATCAGCTCAAATCAACAATAACATAGTTAAGCGCAATTTACTGGTTGTGTGGTCTTACAGGATATATTTGAGATTGTAATCTATTTGGCATGTTTTAGCTTTCCAGAAGATAGATAATAAAATTTGCTGATGCAAGAACACTGAGATATTTTTTTGGGTATGCTAAAAAAGTAGAGATTTTTTTGGGTAGAAAAGTTCTGAAGTTGGGATGTTTTTGGGTAGCAAATATGAACGTCTGTTGGAGCCCCGTGGCGTTCTTAAAATATGTTAGTAGGGCCCCTGGGCCGCAGACTGCAGTGCTTGAACATAACAACGACTCTCTTGAAATGTTAACGCTGGTCAAGAATTGTTTGCATGTTTGAAAAACAAATCGTGCCAAGGGCAAAAAAATTTTGAACCTCGGATAAAAATTTGAAACGCCATCAACTACTGCTAAACAAACACAATTTTAAAATTTAAACGGTTCTGCGACATTTTATATCTTCCACTTGACTTAATCAGGACTCCTGAATTAAAACTTAAAACATTTTTCTTTGACAAAAATCATACCAACAGTCGCGAATGTACTTAATACAAATTATTTGTCTTGTATTGAATTTTTTACAGTTCTTCTGAGAGGTTGTGAATATTTCTAATTCAAAGTACAGATAATTAATTCAAACAATTAAAAGAATGCCACTATGTGAGACAAATGCAAACATTTTGGCGTGAAAATTATGTCACATGTAGAGTGGCCCACAAACTTCAGCTATGTCGATGTTTTGCAGTTTGAAGCTTCCTCATCAGCTGTTACGAAAACGGACACCTGGAAGTAAAATTTGTGAAGGCATCCCACGCTTTAAATGTAGCGAATTGCCAGTAAATTTAATTTAGGGGGTCTTAGTTTTCTAGGTCTTCCCTTTCTAGGGGGTCTTCATTTTCTAGGTCTTCCTTTTCTAGGGGGTCTTCATTTTCTAGGGGTTCTTCGTTTTCTAGGTCTTCATTTTCTAGGGGTTCTTTGTTTTCTAGGTCTTCCTTTTCTAGGGGGTCTTCATTTTTTAGGGGTTCTTCGTTTTCTAGGTCTTCGTTTTCTAGGGGGTCTTCGTTTTCTAGGTCTTTGTTTTCTAGGGGGTCTTCATTTTCTAGGTCTTCGTTTTCTAGGGGTCTTTGGTCTTCGGTCTTTGGTCTTTGGTGTCTAGACACCCGTTGTTTTATAGCTGATTCACAGTAGTTCCTTTTTTATTTTCCAGAAGCAGACCTGACATTTTTGATTTTTGTATTAATTTTTTGTTTTACTTGAAAACTTATGCAAAATTTTAATAGCATTACCCTCGTATAAAGAAAGAAAGATTATTATTAATAACTCTTTGAATATAATTATATTGGTTTAACCCCTGGGGGGGAAGTACTCCCATATATTGACTATGTGGGTATGTGCCATTGTTCAGGGTATGGTTTTCAGACCATGCAGTCTAGAACAGTCTGCAACAACAATTCATTCTGAATGACAATTTTTTTTGACTGGGTTTTAACGTATGTGAATTTTTTCATGATTCACAGGGCTGATCTCTGTTTAGAACTCATTTGCTAATCAGTGCCATTTCTTTAACTTTTTCCTGGAACAAGCAGACAGCAACACTAGCCATTGTTCCATTTAGTTGCTTTTTGATGTAAACTGACTTGAATGGATCTTGATTTGCTAGTTTAGAACAAGGTATCAAAATCAAGCCAGGGTCAGGTTTGTGAAGGTCCAGCACATACCCCCACCCAAAATTTTTCCAAGTACCCCCTCCTCCTCCCCGGAGTTTAACCCAATGGTTGCATTGAAATTCAGTCGGTAGCAGCTCAACTAGCTGTGGTTTAGTTTTAAAACGGAGCAAAACTTGGTAAGCACAGAAATTATTTCTCTCTGAAGAAATCATTCTTTCTTAGAACTGGCTAAACACAGGTTATAGCCCACTTATAATTAGTCCAATAAAAAAATGGCTTCATGGAATGAAAGAGTTGCTAACATTTTTTTTTGTGTATCTTGGACAATACATGCATCTTTGTGATGTTTATTAAAAAAAGGAAAACAGGGTATTTCTATGCTATTCTATTTAAGACTCTCATCTGCTTAACATTACAGAACTGGGGATAAGTGCTGGCTCCATGGGCCACCTTGCTCCTAAAGGGTTTAGCTTCAGTTTTAAGTCCAGATTATGTTCTGTAAAATTACCATTATACCGTATTTATTTGAATAAGGGCCCTGGGCGCTAATTGAATTTTTTGCTTTTTTGGGTGGGCCCTTATTTGAGGTGGGCACTAATTCGAGGCTGGGTGCTAATTAACTTTTCACGATTTTCAGCAAGTAGGAACTTTTTTTTGCATGAACATAACAATGAAAACGGCTTAATGATCTTTACACTTCACTCAGGATAATCAATTTCACTCTTAAGTATGACCTCAATGTCCGATGGTATTATCCATTGGAAATGAAATAATCAAAACATCTCTTTTACACTTCTTATGAGTCTCGAACTTTTTTCTTTTTTCTTTTTCTTAGCTTTTTTGGGGGGAGGGGGTGGGTGCTTATTCAAGGCTGGGCGCTAATTAACTTTTTTCACTTTATGGGTGGGTGCTTATTTGAGGTGGGCGCTAATTCGAGGTTAGGCACTAAATCGAATAAATATGGAACACAATACCTTCCATTGTCAAATATACATGTATGTGTCAATTTTTATTGGCAGCGGTCAGTGATTACTCCAGTCATTAACTTGGAAGCCATCTGGAGAGAGTACAATTCTTATGAACAGGTATTTACCTATTTACTTCTAAATGGACCTTTTCACGGTTCCTACATTACAGTAACCAAGCTGTCAATTGACCCTATACAGTGTAGAGATGTGGCCATAATAACTATTTTATGAATGAAGTAGCTGTTTTGCATACATTACATGCAATTTAACAACACTAGCCAATCACTTTCCATAAACTGCATGTAATGTGATTGGTTAGTGCTGTTAAACTGGCCGGATTCTTGATTTGACATCAAATCAAGAACTAGACTTTTGTATTTTTTTTTGTTTTGAAGGAAAATCCTTGAATATAGTTTACAAATATGTTGGCTTCATAACATTCCAGCTCAGTGCACATGGTGGTCAGTTATGCAAAAAAATCTTGAGCATTAGAATCTAGTTTGAATCTCATTATTTGACCTCCATCTGCCATTTTGTTATCACGTCGTGGGATATAGTGAAACCCAAGAATACAGGAAATTATTTTTAAAGACCAAAGAGCTAGGGAAAACTTGAAAAAATATGTTCTTGATCTGACTTCAAATGAAGAATTGACCCAAACTCCCTTGCGTATGCACTGTCACAAACAATTCCAAACTGCAGCATGGACTTCAACAGGGCATAGAAAATCAAAGTTTTAACCAAATCAAAAAAATTTTGCGCTAAATGACTCCACAAATTATACTTTATTATTAATTTATTTTTAGCAAAAAAAAATTTTGGTGCTAAGTGCACTTCAAATCAGAAGGTACAATTTTTAATTTAGCATTGGTATTTGATAAATAAAACTTGTGTTGTTGTTATTTTGTTAGAGTGTTAACAAGAATCTTGCTAAGAGCTTGATAAATGATAAAACCAGAGACTACATGAATGCTAGAAGGGTTTCAAAGGTAAGAGAGAGCAAATAAAAATTGTACAATATATACTTCTCACAATAGGCATGATGGGCCATGATATTTAAACTTTTATATGTAGATTCTGTGTATGTAATTATGTCTATGGTAACTAAAAGTTTATATTTTCAAATCAAGTTTTGTAAATTTTTGTTGCAAATCTCAAACTTCAAAAAATCCATCAAAAATCTGATGAGATGGCTGTAAGAAATCTTAATCTTGTGGGCCGCTGTTGTAAAGTAGCAGTATACATTAGCTATCATTGTTGTAGCCAGCCATTGGGCCTGTAGGCCAGGACGAGATTTAAAACGTTTCTTCTTTAAGGCATTTAGAGATGTTGATATTTCTAAGGCTTGTTTCACAAATGTATTGTCGTTTAGTTCACTGAAATGATTATAATATTTGATTCTTTGTTTATCAACTTGTAAAAATTTTTAATGGAAGTTTCCCTAATTCAGCTCTACATGCGTTGTTTGAACTTTTAGAATTTACGCCAAGGTATAACTTACAAAACTGGATATGAGGTTTCTCTGCTGCAGACTTGTCCCATGAAGCATAATCATGTTTTGAATTGGCAACCATATAGTACAATTGGTCTTACAAGAGTATCAAAAATTTTTCTGCATATTATTCTTAGTAGTAGTAATAGTAGTAGTAGTAGTAGTAGTAATAGTAGTAGTAGTAATAGTAGTAGTAGTAGTAGTAGTAATAGTAGTAGTAGTAGTAGTAATAGTAGTAGTAGTAGTAGTAGTAATAGTAGTCAGTAGTAGTAGTAATAGTAGTCAGTAGTAGTAGTAATAGTAGTAGTAGTAGTAGTAGTAGTAATAGTAGTAGTAGTAGGAGTAGTAGTAGTAGTAGTAGTAGTAGTAGTAGTAGTAGTAGTAGTAGTAGTAGTAATAGTAGTAATTGTGAAGTACAAGCGTTATTGGCATGATGTAAAATGTTGAGAAAGCAATCTTTTTTACAATATTATTATATATAATTGATTTACAAAATCAATGAAAACATTCTTAGTAGTAGTAATAGTAGTAGTAGTAGTAGTAATAGTAGTAATAGAAGTAGTAGTAGTTGTAATAATAGTGATAGTAGTAGCAGTAGTAGTGGTAGTAGTAGTGGTAGTTATAGTGGTAGTAGTAGTGGTAGTGGTAGTAGTAGCAGTAGTAGTGGTAGTTATAGTGGTAGTAGTAGTGGTAGTGGTAGTAGTAGCAGTAGTAGTAGCAGTAGTAGTGGTAGTTATAGTGGTAGTAGTAGTGGTAGTGGTAGTAGTAGCAGTAGTAGTAGTAGTAGTAGTGGTAGTTATAGTGGTAGTAGTAGTGGTAGTAATTGTAGTTGTAGTTATAGTAGTAGTGGTGGTTGTGCAAACCGTAGATCAGGGTAACCAGGGGGGGGGGTAAGATTACGTTTATATTGCAGAAACAAAACTTATCTTCTAGTCTTGTATGTTTTTTTATTAACACCCACCAGGAGTATGAAGCCATTACTAGAGGTTTAGTTAAAGGAAGTCCCTCTGTTCCGCCACAAGGGACAACAGAAGAAACAAAACAGGTAATATCATGCAGCATTTTGTGTGCCCAATGATATTATTATCAACCTGCCACTACCACGAGCACTCAGGGTTTTCAGTAGAAATTTTCAAGAGGAGTCCCAGGGACCCCTTCGTTTTTGAAATAGGGGTACTAAACAAAATTTCTGTCATCGAAAGTTTATTTACACCATAATGTCCTGTCAATCTTGTGCATCCCAGGGACGCATTGCATTTCATTTTTTGCTTCCCAAATTAATTTTTTGCGTATAATACGCAATATTTTGCGTTAATGAAAACCTTAAGCACTATCTTTATTATTTAAATATTTCCCCTTATATTTTTATGGTCATCATCACCATTTTTATCATGATCATATTATAAATAGCCATACCCATCATCGTCATTATCATCATCATCATCTAGGTAATGTGTCGCCATTGTCATAATCTAATTAGCCTCCTAGAAACTAGATAACAATCATCAACCAACCAATATCATCACTCTCATATAGAAACCATTAATATCATCGTCATATACTGTAGAAATCATCAACATCATGACCATAATAAAATTATAGAAAATAACAGCATCCCCAGCATCATAAAAACCATCAGCATCATCATAATTCATCACAACTATATCAAAACTAACAAAATCATCACTTTCATCACTGTCATATATAAACTATCAAGAATGATTCTTTTCCTTCTTATCTTGTAGAGCATATTTAAGTATTTTGTTTTAAATTGAGTCCAATTCACCTTCCACCTTGATTAGCTTAAGCTATATGCGGAGCTGGTGATTTATTTCTTATTTATTGCATTTAGTTTCATTTTCATTAATATGTAAACGTTTTCATGACCTGTAAAATAAAACTGTTGTTGTTGTTGTTGTTATTGTTAACATTGTTACTGTCATAAAGAAACCATCAACATCATCTCTGTTGTATAGAAATCTTCAATATCATCATATAAAAGACATCACCACAATGCACCATCATCATTATCATCATCAAGATAATGCTCATATCATCACTATCATCAGTTACAATCTTAAGATCATTATCATTATCTAGATAACAACCATCAATATTATTACCATCAGAAAATTAATGTTCGACAATTTGTTTACCATCTTTTCACTTTCTACAAACCTGGTGTATGTAGCATATAAAATACATTTCACCAAGGTTTTTCTACTACCGCTAATAAAAGAAAATCAATTGAAAAAAACATGATTGTTATCACTCCTGTGCTGCCTTACCATCTGTGCATTATACATGTTCATATCTAAAGTTTATGGCTTGGAGTAAAGATTTATTTTTCTGAAAAAAGAAATATATTTGATCAGTGTACAGTGTATAACAAGTGTCTTCACATTAAATTTAACCAGTAAAAGAAAGGCAATAAGACTTTAAGCATTGATGTATTCTGTGTTAGCTAATCAAGAACTGCTAAAAACGTAAAATAAATAATACTTTTGATGATAGCACATTATTTTTCTTTGTGATCAAAACTTATTTTTATGAAGTACTACATGTTTTTTTTTTCCTAGTTACAAATATGGAAAAAGTACATAGCATGGGAGAAGAGTAATCCACTAAGAACTGAAGACATTTCTGTGATTACAAAAAGAGGTGAGCTTGACTTGTCGATCTCAATCTGTTTGTCTCTCTCAACAAAAATCTACTTTCGGCTTAATTCATCTGGCTCAATGGTGGTGTGTTCCAAAATCATCTATTAGTCATATAGCGACTGCTTTCTTGTGATAAACGTTTTTTTTGACACAGTTAATTGTTTACGTCAATCAAAATGATAAAACTGCTATTCAGAAATGCCATGTAGTAGGTTATAAGAAATGAATTTGGTTAATCTAGCAAAGACAAATAAATACCATGTTAATCTGAAGCTTGAGAAAGCTTGTCGAGCTAACAAAGAGATGAAATTTTTGACTCTATGCAAGCAGTTTTTAACAAGATATCGCAGTTACAAAATACTCAAAACAGCTGGGTTCAAAACTTACATACTCTGTAATATCTCCATTAGATTACTACAACAGTGTTTAGCTTATCGCTCTCATAGTTTTAAGAGAAGTTTATTTTAGAAAGCACTCTTAATATACAGAGCTTCAGTTTTTGTAACCGTATTAGAAACATATGCGAATGAAGGGGAACATGTAAACAAATATCCACCTATACAGTTAACCTTAGGCTCAGTTTAAAAAAATTAATTTTTTGACAGTGATAGGAATTTTTGAAGCAATATATTTTGATTGTTCCTTGTTTTTTTGTTTTGTGGTGGTTTGGTGACTGTTGGTTTATGTAACAGTTGTTTGTTTGTGTTAACTGGTAGCTAATGAGAGTAAGAAATAAATGCAATTTGCTGTAAGTTTTTGCATTTTAAGTATTGCAACTAAATATTTTTTCTAATTATAAGAATGTAAACAGCTCCTCTTTTAAGTTGTCTCTTGACAATTTTGTCAGTAAATAAATTCTGTGGTTATAATTAATTTTCTCGTTTTTCAGTTATGTTTGCATATGAGCAGTGTTTGCAATCAATGGGTTTCAATCCAGACATTTGGTATGAGGCGGCACTCTATCTTGAGACAGTCAGTAAAACTTTGAGTGACAAAGGGGTAAGATCAGTTTTATCATCAATGCGTTCTGCATGAAGAGGAGAAGGGTTGGTGGGGAAGAGATAAAGTGAGAAAGGGAAAAGTGGGGAAAACATCTAGGAAGGGAAAGGTGGGAAGAGATCAAGGGAAAAGTGGGGAAAACATCTAGGAAGGGAAAGAAGGGAAGAGATGGAGGAAAAGTGGGGTAAACATCTAAGGACGGAAAGGTGGGAAGAAATCAAGGGAAAAGTGGGGAAACAGCTAGGGAGGGAAAGGTGGGAAGAGATCAAGGGAAAAGTGGGGAAAACATCTAGGGAGGAAAAGGTGAGGAAGAGATCGAGGGAAAAGTGGGGAAACATCTAGGGAAGGAAAGGTGGGAAGAGATCAAGGGAAAAGTGAGGAGAACATCTAGGGAAGGAAAGGTGGGAAGAGATCAAGGGAAAAGTGAGGAGATCATCTAGGGAGGGAAAGATGGGAAGAGATCAATGGAAAAGTGGGGAAAACATCTAGGGAAGGAAAGGTGGGAAGAGATCAATGGAAAAGTGGGGAAAACATCTAGGGAGGGAAAGGTGGGAAGAGATCAAGGGAAAAGTGAGGAGAACATCTAGGGAGGGAAAGATGGGAAGAGATCAATGGAAAAGTTGGGAAAACATCTATAGAGGGAAAGATGGGGAAGAGATCAAGGGAAAAGTGAGGAGAACATCTAGGGAGGGAAAGATCGGAAGAGATCAATGGAAAAGTGGGGAAAACATCTATAGAGGGAAAGATGGGGAAGAGATCAAGGGAAAAGTGGGAAAACATCTAGGTAGGGAAAGGTGGGGAAGAAATGAAGTGAGGTAGGGAAAGGCAGGGAATAGTAGAGGGGAACAGGGAACAAGGGAAGAGATTGAAACTGTTTTGTATGTTCTTTGCAGGATACCCAAGGTGCCAAGGTACTAAGTGAAGAAACTGGGGCAATTTATGAGAGGGCAATCTCTGGTTTGATGAAGCACAATATACTCCTCTACTTTGCATATGCTGACTTTGAGGAGGTATGCGACTGTCAGCTTGTTCATTGTATTTATGTAATCTATGCTTCTTTAAATTTTTCTCAAAGATCTTGGATCATTTGTCTGAAATTTGGGTAATAGTAGTTGTATACTTCCTCCGATAAAATGACTGAATGCAAAAACTATACTCTAAAAAGCACAAGTCTCTACTTCAGCTTCTAATGACGCTGATTTCTCCGTTTTAACTGGAATCACTTCCGCAGGTCTTCCTTCCTGGTTCTCTGGCATTGATTGAGCATCTATTTTTCTTTAAAGAGTCCTCTGTAGCAGAATTGTTCTGAAATACTTTGCACTCCAAATCACATACTGATCTTGCCCCTACTCGCGAATGAATCCTTTTTGTTCTGGTTCCTCTGGATTCATAATTACTACAAACACAAAAATTATAAATCAGAACTTGAAAACAAAGTTTTTTCATTAAAATTTGTATATGCAGTTCTGTCCAGATTTACTTAGAGAGCAATTGCTATCCTGAAATTGCAGTCTAATTTAAGATCATTAAAACTCAAGGTTAATATTTTTAACTCGGCTGTTAATATACGGATGGCTTATATGCTTGTTTCACTTTGGTTTTGATGGCGACATATTTAATTGTTTTCGTTCTCGGAAATGAATCCAGTTGTTAGACCACAAGGCTTAAAGGGGCTATGTCACGACAATTTTGTTGTTTTGGATCATTTTTTTGCGAAAATCGTTACTTAGTGGTTTTACTTATACTCAAAATGTTCCTGATAAACTATGATGTGAAATATCCAATGAAATGTTTTAAAAAAGCAACCCATAACAAGCTTTTTGGTATTTTTTGTTGAAATGGTCAAAACTTGAAAAGGTTGACCCAATTTTTTAAAATTTCAATCCATTTCCATCCTTGCCGTCCGTAGCTACAAATGACAGGAAACAGAATAAACATCATAATGTAGTCTTAAATAACAAACCTAGACCATTAGTTTTGGAAATAAGTTGAGGGCAAGACATATTTGGGATTTTAAAAAGATGTTAAATAGCGTGACATAGCCCCTTTTCTTATAAGGATTGCATTTGTAGATGGAGCTTGATCGAACTTTATTTTGATTAACGATGTAGTTTAACTAATCTTCTAATTTTTGTATATATAATATTTAACAGTTATTCTTCGAGGACGCGCCGGATATGAGCTGATATATATAACCAACAAGGCCGTAGGCCGAGTTGGTTA